>JAXQQM020077741.1:0-254018 GCA_034641835.2 Pinus albicaulis | reverse complement strand
ATAAATGTAATGTGCAATGTGTCTTGTGCAAATGTTTGGTTTGTGTGTCTGTGCATTTGTGGTAATTGAGAGAGAAAGCCTAGGCTCAGGAGATTCAATATGCACTGGTGGTTGAAGGGCCAACTAATGAAAAAATTATGCTTTCAGAGTGAGTTGGTGTGACTTTGTACTCATGGCAGTATTTTCTTGAATTATTTTTTAAATTCATTCCTCAACCTCTTTTATGTTTCCTTTTCTGATGGGTTGGGATTTTCTATACACGAGCTGGAGCAGAGTGTCCAATGCTTTTGGAGCAGAAGAGCTAGGGCAAGGTTTCCAATGCTTTTGGAGCAGAGTAGCTTGAGCATCGTTTCCAATGCTTTTGCAGAAGAGAATGAGAAGAAGTTTTGAGGGCTTTGCAACGACCAGTTTCCACAGTTTCAATAACAACAGAAAGATTAGGTTAGTATTCTTTGTGAATGTCCTTGTTCTCCCCTGTTTCTTGTTTCTTGTTGCACTTTACGAATATCTCTATGATATATTTACAGAACATGTTCATTGTAGAATAGTTACGCAAATTGAAACAGGTTTAGTCATCTATGTCGGTCTGTGTTCACATCTACGTTGAGGATGTTGACATGTGAGGTGTTGGGTGGTTTTCCATGTAACATGTCATGTAGCCATAAATATTTTTGGATATTGACCCAGTTGTCTCTCCAAACCCCAATTCAGCTCTTCCTTTTGTCATTTCATGCCTCCAATTGTCCTATATCCATAATAGTTCCATAACCAGATGAATCTGGAGTTTCTTAAATAGTACTAGCACCAGTCATGGAACCACTCATTTACGTAAAACTACCATTAGCTTCTGGCTTATATGGAAATAAATGTTTGCTACATAGCTACATTCACGGGATTGATTTATTTATATTATGTACACAATTCCATTAGCATTCACCAGATTGTTTTATTTGTATTATGTAATAAATTCAATTTTACACCTAGCTTGACCCTAATTTTGCTATGGGTTATAACGGATTCCCACGGTGATGCTTAGTGGAAGGAAATTGAACATAGGAGCTCAATTTTTGTTGCCTTGTGAATTGATTCCAGTGGTTCATATTAAATTTCAACGATATTAGTGCGTTGCATTCGGTTGTAATTGTAGATAGTAAATTTCTAAAGTTTTAGTGGACGACAATGTGCAATTTCCAACAATTAGTCAGTTTATGCCTATTTACATGCATAACATGGGACAAGTACATGTAAAAGTTTAGTGTGATGTTTAGTAGAAGGCAATACTAATTCGGTTTTGATAAGTTCAATCTATGAGCTATGCCAATTAGTAGTTTTGAATGTGAGTTTATTGGAAATTGTATAGGATAAATGTTGAAAGGCGTGGTTAGTAGTGAAGAGAAGGTCATAAGTATTTTTGAGATGAATCCAAAACATATGCAATAGTGGACAATCGGAATGTCATGATGATGAGATCAAACAATGATACAACTTTGACAACGATCGCCTAAAACAAGTTTCAGGTAATCAAAAGATTCTTTTTTCCTCTCTCTTGTTTATTAATTACATTAAGAAGTTTTATTAATTATATATCAACCTTTATTTTTTCTATTAAATTTACACTGTAACATTTTTTTTTTTTTGTAAGTTTGGTAGGACCACATCTTTACATCTTATTCAACATGTCCAAATACATCACCCCAATCGGGGAAGGGAATTGAACCTGTGATGAGTGCCAGCCTCATCACCGTTTAACCAAGACCTCATGGACATTTACACTGTAACATTTATTTTTACTAAAAAAATATATTTATATTTATGAAAATATGTGTTAATGGTTATTCATTATTTTATTTTATATTTTAATTTGAAAAGTAAGGATAAAATTTTTCATTCCTTATGCTTGTTGTGCCATTTTCTGACCAAGAAGACATAATATTTCCTTCGAGCCCAAGCAGAGTATTAGGTAGTGAATATCCATACCTTACCCCACCCTAGAGTTAGAACCCGGTAGATTTGGAATTTTATTTATTCAATTTTATTAATAAAATCATGCTATTGTTATAGAAGTTAAAAGTTACCAAATGTGTTTTTTTAAGTATTTATTTTCAATATGTTAAATTTTATTGTTATTATATTAAATTTGTTAATTATATTATATTTTGATAGCTTTAATTTAATAATAAATTTAATTATGTTACAAGTTATTAGGAAGGATTTGTATTCTAACAATATCATTTCAGTGTTTTATGTTGCAGAAAATTTATCAATGCCGAAGTTGTTCTTGAGTGAGTCTGAGTTGTGTTCCTTCGGTTCATAGTTTTCATGACCTTTAGTTTTTATAGTAACTCCAATATGCAAAAACATAAATATACCATGTTATTATAATAGTAATTTATAAACATGTTTTAAACATCTTCCCAATATACACACAAATCACAAAATTACTTTTATTCACATAAATCATTTAACATTTTTCAATGTTTTAAACATCTTCCCCATATACACACAAATGGCAAAGTCACTCTTATTCACTTAAATCATTTAAAATTTTTAAAATGTTTTAAACATCTTCTCCATATACACATAAATGGAAAAGTCTCTCTTATTCACTTAAATCATTTAAAATTTTTACAATGTTTTAAACATCTTCCCAATACATTGCACAAAAATGACAAAATGAATCTTATTTACATAAATTATATAACAATTATAACCTAAATTTATTTATATTTTAAATTTTTTTTTTTTAAATAAGATTTTGATTTGGTTTTGATTTTATTTATTTTTATATTTTTATTATAACTATGTTATTATGATATTTGAAGTATACTATATTTTTCCTTCTTTTTATATATATATATATAAATAAATAAGTATATTTCAATATGTTTATTGATATTTTTATAAATTTAAATAAAATACTAATATATATTTTTAGAGTGTTTGCAAATATTTAAATATTTTTATTATTTATTTGTATGAATTTATTATATCTAAATTTTTATGTATTGGTTTTATTATTTATATACAATAAATATATATATTCTTGAGCGCTTGCTTACATATATAAATTTATGAAAGTATTTTGGTTATAATGTATGTTTTGGATTTTTTATTTTGTATGTATATGAATGCATTGTTTTGAGAATTGAAATAGTGTCTTTATTAGCTGCATTGTCATAGTTAGAATATATTTGTTGTGTTTTTTATTTTTGAATTTATGAATCAATGAGATGTATACTTCTATATGTTGTGTGTGAATGTACTATTGAGATTTTTTGCATTATTTGTATGTACTTGTTTGAATTGTTTACTCTTCTATGATGATGAATGTCTCATTTTGCATGCTTTTGACTATTCTTTCATTGTTTATTTGTATGTATATCTGTGTATTTCTTGAGTATGCCTTGAATGTTAGAGTAGCAGTTTTAGTGTTTCTATGTATATACATTTAATTATTTTTAAGAGTTGGTTGTATTATCTTGGATGTTTTTCAGTATTCCTTCTTTATTTGCTTTGTGTGTGTATCTTTTTAGTATTCTTTCATATGGATATTATTTACTTGTATGTGTATGAATGTATTATTTGTTGTATTTTTATGAGAATTATTTTACTTTGTATGTACTTGTTTGAATTGTTTACCCTTCTATGTTGATGAATGTCTCACTTTGCATGATTTTGACTATTTGATTTTGAATATTCTTTCATTCTTTATTTGTATGTATATGTGTGTATTTCTTGGGTATGCCTTTAGTAGTGGTTTTAGTGTTTCTATGTATATACATTTAATTATTTTTAAATTTTGGTTGTATTATCTTGAATTTTTTTCAGTATTCCTTCCTTATTTGCTTTGTGTGTGTATCTTTTCAGTATTCTTTTGTATGGATATTCTTTACTTGTATGTGTATCAATGTATTAGTTTTCATATTTGTATGAAAATTATTTACTTGTATGAGCTTTATATGTATATGAATCAATTATTTGTTGCAATTGATGTGTCTTGTTTACATGTATTCATTGTGTGCGTATGAATCTACTCTTTGCTACCTTTGTATGTGACTTATTTACTTGTATTTTTTGTATGTGTATGAATGCCTTCTTCATGTGTATATGAATATATTCTTTGGTAATGTGTATTATTTCCTTGTATTCTATGTATGTGTATGAATGTGTTCTTCATGTGTGTATGAATCTACATTCCAACATGTCTTCTTTATTTCTATTCTTTGTATGTGTATGAATATATTCTTCATGTGTATGAATACATGTATTCATTGTGTGTGTATGAATATATTCTTTCCTACCTTTGTAAGGGACTTATTTACGTGTTTTTTATGTATGTGTATGAATACCTTCTTTGTGTGTATATGAATATATTCTTTGGTAATGTGCCTTATTTCCTTGTATTCTATGTATGTGTATGAATGTCTTCTTCATGTGTGTATGAATCTACATTCCAATGTGTCTTCTTTATTTTTAGTCTTTGTATGTGTATGAATATATTCTTCATGTGTATGAATCTATTCTTGGCTACATTCCTGCCTGTGTCTTGTTAACTTGTATTTTTGGTATGTGTAAAAATGTATTCTTCATGTGTGTATGAATCTATTCTTTTCTACATTTGTATGTCTTCTTTGTATGTGTATTTGTAGGAATATTTCTTTATTACTATTGTATATATATTATTTTCATGTAAATATATTAGTGTGATATGTGAGAATATATTTTTTTAATTTTAATTTATATGATTATAAATATACTATCATTATTTCTACGTATTAATATATTATTTTGAATATTGATTTATAGATATATTAGTTTAAATAATAACTTATAAATATATTAGTTTAAATATTTGTTAAATTATTATTATTATTGTTGTTGTTGTTGTTGTTGTTTTTTTTATTGTTTTATTTTTCTTTTATTGATTTTTTAATTTATTTATTATTATTGTTATTGTTATTATTTATCTTTTTTCTATCTAAACTTTGATAATTTTAAATTGGAAAATAATATACTTACTAGAATAACAGTAAAAAAGAAATAATATTATCCCACAAGTTACAACTCAATCAACCATTAACATGTTATAAAGTATCATGCAAATCATGAAGCTAATAAGAAAAAGAACAATAACATAACATTTATAACAACATTTCCCCGATGTGGGTGTTGAATAGTGGGTCATCGGTGGAGGTGTTGGAGAGCAACATGTGGTATTGCCACTTGCAAGCACCTGATCATTGTAATCCTCCCATAAATTTGATAGCAGGTGATGATATGATGTCTTCTCCTCCCTCGAGCTGTATTTACTCTGCGTGATTGCCAGCTTCCATGGCTTTCATGCTTGCCAACTTCTATTATGCTGCAACTGCCTTTAATTCTCCTCGGCACCCCCACTCTGCTCCTCAGCTTCATCTTCACTCCCACATTGTTCTCCAGACCGACATTCGCGCTGGCCATTCCTCACCCTGCAGTGACGCAGAGATCACCGCTCCACATGACCATTTTCAGCCCTCTCCACTCTGTGCCCAGACCTTGTTGCCTACCCTCCCAGCCTTATCCTCTTCGCCATCTCAGTCCTCTGACAATTCAGGTTATCACTCAGGATTCCACAGGCAGACCATGATCCTTAGGTAACGAATGCGCTGCAGATGTGGGGGCGGTGGTAGAGGCGGTGAAGGAAGGAGCAGTAGTGGTTCTCACAGTGGTAGAGGTGGTGTAGGAAGGGGCAGTAGCAGTAGCAGAGTCGATTGGGCTTATTCGCCATCAATAAGAAATAAGGCCAGTTTTTAGTTCAGTAGCGCCTTGGACAAGCCGCACATCACAAAAATGATTATAGTGGTATTTTAGGAAGAGCCCTCCGATGTTGCTAGCTCTGGCTCCCGGAAGCGTAGGCGGAAATCAACTATCTCGGTACAGCCTCCCCCTGCTACCAAAAAGTCCACCGCCCATCCGGTGAAGCCAAGCCTCAGAACGTCTAGTAGTGCAGGGACGAGCAACGACAGCTCTGCAAGTGAGGACTCGGAATGGAAACATTCCAGTTCTCCCTCCTCTTCAGAACACTTAGCCCCAGATCATGGAAACAAGGTTGCGGATGCCCTGGATGAAGACTACAGCTGCCCTATCGTGGAAGAAATTCCACCACCTGATGGCAAACAACTTGACAACTAGTAGGTTCATGGGCCTCCTTAACTCTTTTTGGTTTTTTGGCTTTACCATCAAAGTAGCTATGGAAAAGTTGTCTGTTTCAGTCATGCTAGCTCTTTCTGTATTTTCAGTTTCTTGTTTAGAACAATGTATGCTGGTTTCTTGCTTATGGGCAGCACTTTTGAGTCGGTTTCCCGGTCATGGGCGACTTATATTTTGGATTTTCTGAACTTGCTTCCCTCCGGCATTTGCTAGTTTTGCAATCTGGAGGAGAAGACGGCTATGTACATTATGTGCCATTATAATAGATTAAACTTACTTATAAAAAAAAATATTTATAACAACATCAATTTATAATAACACATATCAATTAACTATTTAATACTAAAATCAATACAATAAATAAACTCAATTAATTTTCATTAATTTGACTTATTTATAATTTTATTTTTCATAATACTATAATTTAATAATATAGGGAAATAATATTAATTCTAAATTTTTGTTTAGAATATTAATGGTTTTAAATATAATAAAAAATATAAATACTTATTAATTTTGTACTAATTAATGTATAAAATAATTTTAATTATCAACATCATAATATTTATACTCAATCTTAAACACATGCATAAAATAATATTAATTCTAAAATTAATTATAAGTGTGATATGTGTGAACATGTCACCTTGTGAGTCATTATGTGTAATGTTTGTGGCTATGTGTATGTTTGTGTGCATCCCATGTTTGTTGTGTGCATGTTTCCATGTGAGTGACTATGCCTGAATGCCAGGATTGTGTGGGTGTGAGTATGTGGTTAGTCCCATGCCAATGATGAACGGTTTTTGGGGTCATATAAGCTCTCAGCAAATCTCAATTAAAGTACTCAACAGAGATTTCAAAATATATTAAAATCAAGATGAATTTTCTATATATAGATTTTTGGTTTATTTAATGTCATCACTGAAATATAGAAATATTTTTTGTTAATATTTTTCACATTAAAGATATAAATTTTATAAAACAAAGATTTAATTATATTAGAATTGTGTTAATAATAATTAAAATAAACTGAAAATTAAAATTAACGATAAAAATAAATCCGTATACTATAAAAATATTTAAATTTAATTACTAAACACTATTTAGAAATTTAGAATTGAAAATTATATATATATATATATATATATATATATATATATATTATAAAATAAAATAAACTTACATAATTTGCAATTATATTGTATATCATTAATTGTGTGCTTTATTATAAAAAGTATAAATATCAATACTATGTTATTATGTTTATCATTGATAATTATATAAGTAAAAATATTATGATGTCGATAATTAATTAATATGTTTTTCTGAAGAACCCCAAACCACTTTAGTGTATACTCACCCAGGGAAATGTTTGAGCATATAGTGTTGGTAAAGGAAGAAAAGCCCCAAAGGAGGTTGGATGTTCAACTTAGATGCAATTATAAAACCCATGGTGCTAACATTATATGTTCTTTTTTTGTCACTAAAAAAATTCTGTGCCATTACGAGAAGGACACAGTGACTACCACTTCCAAAGGAAGCGCCACAACAAACGATACCGCTCGCCCGGCTTGGTCATCGCCCACCACGAAAAGGAGAATACTAAGACTGCCTGGCCGCCGCTTCAGTAGCAGTTTCTGGATAAGTTGCTGTTTCCTTCCGGCCGCTATTTATGTTGCTGTTTTTGTAGCTGTTGCAGTAGTTGTTAGAAAAAGAGAGGGATACTATGAACACTGCCAACCGTGATGTTTGGGCCCAACGTGATCTGCTTCAGAATGAAATATGGACTGTACCAACTAGGCATTGCCTGACCTTACCTTCCCGAACGACTTACTTTCCCCCCCATATGTCAGTAGTATTTCTGGATTGTGGGCCATTGCTAACGAGCGTGCTTTCGCTTCTCGACCTACGTCCTGGCAGCCTGCTGGAACGGAGGACATTTGGCTTTCCCCCAACGAACGTACGTATGTATGCTCTGTCAATAGGTAGATATTCGGGGTGGGCTATGAAAGTATTACTTGGGGTTCGAACCAGCCATAGACTGGCAAACCACTTTGTCTCCTAAATCAATGGATCAATATACGACGTATGACCGAGATCCCTCTACGTATATGACCTTACTTACTTTGTGATGTGATTTCCCGATAATCGAGGAGGGAGCTATAAAAAGGTGTTTTTCCGTGCTCATCTGGGGTCCGCTTACATGTATGAGGAACATATTCTATACGTTCGTTTTTTAGGGGTTGGTTACGGTGGGAAAATAGCTCCTATTCCGATAACCAATGCAAAGCGAACCATGTCCTCTCATCTATGGAATCAACAAATATGGCTGGCACTCTTGGCCACGATACAGTTAGGAATAAAAGGTAGGGCTGGTTGGCAAAGAGTATGCGAAAATACATATATAAATATATGCTTACGGCTACCCAAGACGCACGCTGGAAGGCCGGTCTTGCTCGTTCAGGTAATGAAAAGTGATCCGTGAAGCTAGTAAATGGAGTGGCTAGCCGCTGCTTGTGAAGTATGGAAGGAGACCACAAAATAATATGGATAGAATTTGAAATGAAATAGAACCCTTTTCGCCTTTCGAAGCGTCCTTACCTCTCAATGCCCGGGCATCCATCCAAATACTTCTATTGGGCTGATAATCCCTATCTTACAAGCTACTATGGCTGGGCTGGGCTGGTCAACCTACTAAGCTACTACGGGCTGGTCATCCCTACCGCTGCTAACCTGTATGAGTCTAACTCCCAAACAGCTCCCTAAAGAGCAAGAGGTATAAGAAGTGAAGTGACCGAAACCAAACCATTGCGTGCGAAGCTGAACATGGGCTTGAACCGGGGTATTCGTTATAAGTCCCGAAGTGCCATTAGTTCCGTATCCGTGTTCCGTATCCGTATAGAAGTTCCGAAGGGCCATTAGTTCTGTCATTCGTTAAAGAAAGAATATATATAATGATAGTTATATTATTATAGGTATTAATCCAATCCTATTTTACGATGGGTTGTTTCTAACCTTGACCTTGCCTAGCTGGTTTGGTCCTAACCTTTATACCTTCACCTTGGGGCATTTATGCAGGAGCGGAGTAAGCAAATTACCTAGCTGTGTTACCTTCCTTAGTGCCCAACCTTGTACGATAATTAGTTCTCCTAAGGCAAGGATATTTAGTAGTAGTTACTGGGATAGTAGTTCCTGTACGATAATTAGTTCTCCTAAGGCAGGGATATGCCACTTTACCTTGTACGAGTAGTAAGTAGTTATACCAAGGCTGGGAGAAATAGAAGTACGAAGTCGGTATTACCAGCCCATAGATTAGCACTCTTGGGCAACTATCTCGGATGAAATGACTCCCATCCCAGCCCAAGAACTACCTCGGATGACCAGCCCGCAGACTAGGGAGGATGCCCACCTCTTCTCTTACTCTAAGGATGCCCACCTGTTAGTCATCAGTCTAATCAGTCAAGAGGTAGGGTAGGATATAATAACCTTTCAAATTATCCGAGCGATTATCCGTTTCCCTAATAGATTATCCGTGATTATTGAGGGAAGATTAGATGAGAACCGTGCTTCTTGACTTGCTTCCTCTTCACTGTGTTCACTGTGAGCGTGAGGTGAGCCAAGCATGCGTTAGTCAGCGAACCAACCCTTACCTAGCAGTGTAAGGATGATTGAGGGAAGATTGAGGAATGGATTTACCCTTTACTCGTAGGGGGGCCTTCCCTTTGAGTTTAGCTACTACGGTAAAGACCCTTACCCTTTACTCATAGGGTGAAAATCCTTTTCAAGAAAGCAGGTAGTTAGGGGAGTTCTAACTGTAACTGTCAAGCTCGAGGAAGGAACTTCTTTATGGCACGCCCGAAGGACCGAGTCACTACTGTCCTATGTGGAGGATATGACCAAATGCCATCATCATAATCATAATCAGAAAATGATGAGATCGAAGATCGAGAAGCTGAAGGTCCCGAAGATGATGATCCGGAAGAGCCCGAAGATCCACCAGAGCCAGAAGAGCCAGAGTCAGCAGAGCCCGAAGAGCCAGATCCAGAGCCTGATGATTCCCCTGAGCTTTACCTTCTCTCGATGGCCCTATCCCACCCATCCAGCCAGCAACCACCCGATGGGAAGGTAAGACCAGCTCCTTGAAGGAAAGGAACTGATGGGAACGAAATGTCTGTTGGGAACGAGAGGGAGGATAATAGGCTAACCCGATAAGGAAGGTAGGACCAGCCAAAGAGAATGAATGACTGGAAGAAAGAAGTGAGCGAAATCGATCGATCGACAGACCATAATTACATATATAATATATGCATTCAGAACTTGCGCATTTATAAGAACTGAGGAGCCAGATAAATGGAGTGCAGTGAGCGACAGAGTATGGATGGCACGGAGCGAGCACCGGGACTGGTAGAAAACGGCTTGCTTTTAGTTAGTGTAGGCAGAGTAGAGGGCCGATCGTGACTTGCAGAGTGACTTGCAGGCTGGTCCAAGAAACAATGGATGGTCGGTCGAATCACCCCGGGCTGGGACAAGAAACAACGGCTGGTCGAATCACTGAGGGCTGGTCCGAGCGTGACAAATATGAGTCTCTCAGTCCTTCAAGGACCTTCTTTAGCCCCACACCATTTCCTCATTCTTATGAGTGCACTTCCGTAGAGGAGTTGCAATTGCAGGAGACTTCGAAATCGTATGAGCAGGCCCGGCTATACCTATGTCTTCGCCCCGACCTCTATGGCTGGCCTTTACCGCTGAAACTGCCATTGATGGTCGTTTCGGATCCAGACCCCGGATCTACGACTCGAATTCCAAGCGGTATGCTCTTGGATATGGAATTGGAATAGGCTAGGGCTCTCGAACTGCTTCAACCAGATCTTTACGAGGTTGGTGCTTCAGTGGCAGAATCGAGTCATTCCATAGCAGGGCTAGGAATTCAGGCTTTTATACCAGGCTATCACGTCGGGATAAGGCAGTAGGAGATTGAATTCACTCCTAATTGAATGCAGTATCACAAACTTTCTTCTTTATCCGCGGATTCCAAAGGTGGAGCTCCAACTGCTGACTTGACTTGGTCCCTTCTATTTAGGATCAATAGGAACTGGAATTGGTTCATCTCTTGGGGCAGGAGGTGCTGCTGGATTAGGTTATATGAGACCTTCTTTCCAAGGAGCAACCAACCAAAACTAACCAAGCGGGCAAGTACTTATTTCGTAATCGTTTCAAGTATTAATTCATCCAATCAGGGCGTGCAAGGAAGGATGGCTAGCAGGGATACCGAACCAAAGCAACTGATCCACACTAACCCATCGAGAGAAACCAATCAGTACAAGCTAGCATCACTAACCGAAAACAACCTCATTGAATACTTCTCATCCAAAGATGAAGGGTGTCCACGAGGGCGTGGGGCCAAAACATGTAGGGAGTCACTTGAAGGGCAGCTCCCGTGTTAAGTGTAAAATAATGAGTAGTACATGTCCAGGGTCTTCAACTAGAGTTGGAACACTGCAACCACCAAAGTGTACGTCTCTGCATGATGCAATAAGGAGTTGATGTTAAGCATATAAGGGATAATCAGGTCAGAGAGCAATGACAACTCTCTCTACCTAACCCGAGGTCCACCAACATTAATGCGAGCGGGGACGAAGGTATGGTGAACGCCTCTAAACCAACCCCCATAACGCGGATATCCATATATAATTCAGTTCGTCCTACCCCACTCCCAAGTGATAGTCCCCAAGGACGGGATTCCGTTGAGCGATAGCGAGCCCGACTTAGCCGAGCCGGAATAGATTTATCTTCCAACTTATCTTATGGCCTACGTTGCCAACGCTTTGCTCATCCTCCAACGGTGCCCCTTCCCCGCTTTTCTGGGCTGTCCCCTTCCCCGACCAGAATCCGCAGTTGCCCTCACCCATATGAATGAGTGAGTGACTCCGTCCCTCTCCCCCGACCAGAATCTGCAGTTGCTCCTTCCCCTGACCAGAATCTGCAGCTGCTCCTTCCCCCGACCAGAATAAGACAGTTACTTCTTCTCGCTGCTGCCCTCCTCCTTATAGAACTCTGGTAGGCTCAACTTGCAGGTGAAACTTTCATATTGGAGTTTCGGTTCGACAAATAAAGAATTCTTGAGGGGCGTCTCTTCAGGCAGGTAGTTAGATTTGATCTCCAGTTTCGTATTCCCACCATTCCGGGTAGTTGGATTGCCGGGTAGTTAGATTGGTAAATCTAGTTTCGTATTCCCATTTCCGATCGGTAGAAAGATATCTAGTAGTATTATATTGTGTAAGTAAGGTTCAATTCCCCTCCCTGGTTAGCAAAGAGGTAGCCCATTGGCAGTGTTGTGGGTGGTTGCTTGCCCGTGTTTTTATCTTATTACATATTTTGTGGCTCATTTGACACTGTTATATATGGTCGAGGCATCACATGCCCAAAGCATGAGTGATGCAATAAAAGCCTATATCACAAGGGGAGGATGACCTCAACCACCAAGCAAAGCAGGAGACTGAAGAGGAGGATTAAGAAATTTTGGTCCTCAATCGAGGCCACTCTCTCATGGCATAGTTTCTCGATAAACATACCATTAATTTTTATATTTTGATGAAGAATATCATGGTAGTAGATATCATGTATTCAAATTAATATTTCAAAATTGATTGGACTCTAGGAGATCAAGAAGGACATCGAGCTTGTCCAATTTTGAGATTCAACAAAAAAAATGTTCGTTTGGGACGAATTGAGAGGAACCTGTAGTTTCCTCGCTACTCTGAGATTCTAGGTTCCAGTGCAAAGGATCTTGCACTGGTTGAGTTCTATGAGGACTATATAGTAAATTTAATTTTCTTTAAGTATGGTTAAATTTTGATGTTTCTTTGTCAGTTAGCTTTATTATAGGTATTTTAGTAAGTGGGAACTCGATTTTAGACATTAAGGCTTACAAGGCCGAATTTGATAGACTCAAAAACTTCAGATTTTGGATAGCTTATAATGTCGGATAGCTTATAATGCCTTTCGATGGCCAACAAACCTTGTTTCTCACTAGGCACGTTGAGGCCGCGTAATTTCTATTATGGTGTAACATGCTTTAAATTTGAATGAATGAAACGTCTATTATGGCGTAAGATTCTTTAAATTTGAATGGGTGAAAGGTCCTTTAAATTTGAATGAATGCAAGGTCCTACTAAAATTAAAAAAATAATAATATAACGAAAAATATTAATTTAAAATTTTTTGTAATGATAATGTTTTAAAATAACAAATAAAATAAATATTTATAAGTTTAAGTAACATAAAATTAAATTACAAAATAAATGAAATTGTCAACATAATAATATTTTTACTCAATCTTAATGAAATGCATAAAATAATGTTAATTCTAAGATTCATAATAAATGTTATGTGTGTCGACATGTCACCTTGTTAATTAAGGTGTATAATGTTTGTATGTATGTGTAGGCTTGTGTGCACCATTTGTTTGTTGTGTGCTTGTATCCATGTAGGCTTGTGTGCACCCTTTGTTTGTTGTGTCCTTGTATGCATGTGAGTGATCATAACTCATTGGCAATGGATTGTGAATTGCATGTGTGTGGTTAATCCCATTTCAATGATATACAGTTTTATGGGTCATATAAGCTCTCACTTTCAGGTGATTGACCTTATTAGTAGAGATTTTACATCTCCAAATAAAAAAGAGCCTTCTATAGAGTAATTTTTAATTGATTTAAAACATAACATTTAATTCAAAATATTAAAATAATTTTTTTAATCGTATTTAAATAATACTTTTATTATCATAAAAACATATAAAATAACATTAAAAAATGAAAGATAATAAAATAAATTTAAATATTAATAAAAATTATATATATATATATATATATATATATAATAAATTAGGTATATATCTATATTAATTAACAATTATAATAATTAGAATAATAAACTAACATAATTTAACAATGGTATAACTAATGATTATTATGATGATTTATTATAAAATAAATTTAAATACTTATTATTATATGTTTTTATCAAAATTTAAAATATATAAAATATAATTGCAAATATGAAAATTAAAGTAGATGTATATTTAAAGTGACATTATATAGCTTAATATGATAAAAATATTGTAACGTAATATCATATCTTATAAATGATAATAAAAAAATTATAAATTAAACTAAATATAAAATAATTTAATAATATATAATAATAATAAAAACATGCTATTATATTTAATAATATATACAAAAAAAAAAAAAAAAATTAAAATTTTCTATTCACAAACATTGTTTTAAAACTAGTAAATAAAATAAATATAATTATCAACATGATAATATTTTTATGAATGATAAATATAATAACATATTATTTATATTTATATTTTTTATAATAAAACATGATTATAATCCATAGTTATATCATCCATTGTTGAAATTATGCTAGTTTATATATATATATATATATATATATATATATATATATATATATATATATAATTATAGTTATAATTATAATTATAATTTAAAATTTGAAATAATATTTAATAATTAAATTTAAATATTTTTATAATTATGTTATTTATTTTTATAATTAATTTAATTGTCAATTTATGTAATTATTATATTTTAATTTATTTTATTGTTTTATAATTTTTTTATCTTAAAATATTTATATCTTTTAAAAAACATTATTATAAAAAAATATTTTAATATTTCAAAATTAATGTTAGGTTTTAAATAAACTTAAAATCGATATATACAAAGCTCCTCTTAGTTTTGAGATGTAAAATATCTACTAACAAGGTCAACCATATGAAGTTGAGAGCTTATATAACCCAAGAAACAATACATCATTGGCATGGGACTAACATCATTGGCATGGGACTAACCACACCAAAAACAGTCCATCATTGGCATGGGACTAACCACAAGCACACACCCACAAAATCCATTGCCAATGAGGCATAATCACTCACATGCATACATGCACACAACAAACATACACATGTGTACAAACATTACACATAATGACTCACAAGGTGACATGTTCACACACATCAGACTTATAATTAATTTTAGAATTAATATTATTTTATGCATGTGTTTAAAATTGAGTATAAATATTATGATGTTGACAATTACAATTATTTTATAAGTTAATTAGTATAAAATTAATAAGTATTTATTTTCTTTATTATATTTAGAGAAATGCATATTTTAAAAAAAAATTTAGGATTAATATTTTTCCCTATATTATTAAATTATAGTATTATGAAAAATAAAATTATAAATGAGTCAAATTAATGAAAAAAATTAATTAAAATTAATTGAGTTTATTTATTGTATTGATTTTAGTATTAAATAGTTAATTGATATGTGTTATTATAAATTGATGTTATTATAAATATTATGTTATTGTTCTTTTTCTTTTTAGTTTCATGATTTGCATGATACTTTATAACATGATAATGGTTGATTGAGTTGTAACTTGTGGGATAATATTATTTCTTTTTACTGTTATTGTAATAAGTATATTATTTTGCAATTTAAAATTATCAAAGTTTAAATAGAAAAGAAATCCATAATAACAATAATAACAATAATAATAACTTAATTAAAAAATCAATAAAAGAAAAAATAATACAAAAATAATAATAATAATAATAATTTAACAAATATTTAAACTAATATATTTACAAGTTAATATTGAAACTAATACATCTATAAATCAATATTCAAAATAATATATTAATATATAGAAATAATGAGAGTATATTTATAATCATATAAATAAAAAATTAAAAAATATATTTTCACATATCACACTAATATATCTACATGAAAATAATACATATACAATAGTAAGAAAGAAAGATTCCTACATATACACATACAAATAAGACATACAAATGTAGAAAAGAATAGATTAATACATACATGAAGAATACATTTGTACACATACAAAGAATACAAGTTAACAAGACACATATAGGAATGTAGCCAATAATAAATTCATACACATGAATACATTCATACAGATACAAAGAAAAGAATACAAATAAAGAAGACACATTGGAAAGTAGATTCATACACACATGAAGAAGACATTCATACACATACATAGAATACAAGGAAATAAGACACATTACCAAAGAATATATTCATACACACATGAATAAGGAATTCATACACATACAAAAAATACAAGTAAATAGTCACATATAAAGGTAGCAAAGAATAGATTCATACACACACAATAAATACATGTAAACAAGACAAATGAAATGCAACAAAGAATTGTTTCATATACATATAAATCTCATACAAGTAAATACTTCTCAGACAAATACAACAAATAATACATTCATACACATAAAAGTAAAGAATATCCATACAAAAGAATACTGAAAAGATACACACACAAAGCAAATAAGGAAGGAATACTGAAAAAAATTCAAGATAATACAACCAACTCTTAAAGATAATTAAATGTATATACATAGAAACACTAAAACCGCTACTCTAACATTCAAGGCATACTCAAGAAATACACACATATACATACAAATAAACAATGAAAGAATAGTCAAAAGCATGCAAAATGAGACATTCATCAACATAGAAGAGTAAACAATTCAAACAAGTACATACAAGTAATGCAAAAAATTTCAATAATACATTCACACACAACATATAGAAGTATACATCTCATTCATTGATAAATTCCAAAATAAAAAACACAACAAATATATTATAACTATGGCAATGCAACTAATAAAAACACTATTTCAATTCTCAAAACAATGCATTCATATACATACAAAATAAAGAATCCAAAACATACATTATTACCAAAATAATTTCATAAATTTATATATGTAAGCAAGAATTATATAAATAATAAAGCCAATACATAAATATTTAAATATAAAAAATTCATACAAATAAATAATAAAAATATTTAAATATTTACCAACACTCTAAAAAAATATTAGTATTTTATTTAAATCTATAAAAATATTAATAAAATATTATACTTCAAATATCATAATAACATAGTTATAATAAAACTATATAAATAAATAAATAAATAAAATCAAAACTAAATCAAAATATTATTTAAAATATATATATATAAATAAATTTAGGTTATAATTGTTATATAATTTATTAAGAGTCAGTTATTTTTGTGCAATGTGTCGAGAAGATGTTTATAACATTGTAAAAAATTTAAATGATTTAAGTGAATAAGAGTGATTTTGCCATTTTTGTTTATATGGGGAAGATGTTTAAAACATTGAAAATTTGTTTAATGATTTATGTGAATAAAAGTAATTTTGTCATTTTCGTATATGTTGGGAAGATGTTTAAAACATGTTTATAAATTATTATTATAATAACATGATATATTTATGTTTGTGCATATTGGAGTTACTATAAAAACTAAATATCATGAAAACCATGAACACAAGGAACACAACTCAAAAGAGGGTTACAATTTAACCTTCCTAAGAGCCATTTGGAGGGGGTTGAATTCCCATCCACACAACAAATAGCCTAGTCCTTTTATTAATGATAGTTCATGTACATTGTTTTATGAGCATATCCAAACAAAAAAATTCATTTTTTTTCTAATTACAACATTAAAAATTTACACAACTTCGGCATTGATAAATTTTCTGCAACGTAAAACACTGAAATGATATTGTTAGTATACAATTTTTTCATAATAACTTGTAACATAATTAAATTTACCATTCATATTAAAACAAAAAAAAACAAAAAACAAAACCAAAACCAAAACCATTTTATACATGATAAAGATCAAGAAAAAAACATTAATACAATTATGTAAAGTTATCAAAATATAATATAATATAATATAAATATAAATATATTTAGAAAAAAAAATGTTACATTGTAAATTTAATAAAAAAATAAAAGTTTCTATAAAATTAATAAAACGAAGTAATGTAATTAATAAATAAGAGAGAGGAAAAAGAATCTTTTGATTACGTGAAATCTGTTTTAGGATATGAACACCTTTTCACTACTAACCAGTTATGACAGCTTTCAACAGTTGCCCACTATTGCATATGTTTTGGGTTCATCCCATAACTACTTATGACCTCCTCTTCACTACTAACCAATGAGGCCTTTCAACAGTTATCCTATGCAATTTCCAAAAAACTCACACTCAAAACTACTAAATGGCATAGCTTATAGATTGAACTTATCATAACTGAATTAATATTGCATTCTACAAAACATCACACTAAACTTGTACATGCACTTGTCCCATGTTATGCATGTAAATAGCAAGACTCTGCATAAACTGACTAATTGTTGGCAATTGCACATTGCCGTCCACTAAAACTTTAGAAATTTACTATCTACAATTACAATAGAATGCAACGCACCAATATCGTTGAAATTTAATACGAACCACTGGAATCAATTCACAATACAACAAGAATTGAGCTCCTATGTTCAATTTCCTTCCACTAAGCATCATAGTGGGAATCCCTTATAACCCATAGCAACATTAGGCTCAACTTAGGTGTAAAATTGAGTTTATTACATAATACAAATAAAACAATCTGGTGAATGCTAATAGAATTGAGTACATAATACAAATAAATCAAACTCGTGAATGTAGCTATGTAGATATGCATGCTATGTAGCAGACATTTACTTCCATATAAGCCCTACGCGGGAATTTCTGGGGTTTCTTCTTGCTATCACTTCTGAATTGCACAATTATCAACAGAGAGGGCTCGGTCTTTCTCACGAATCCGTAGATTCCGCTCTGTAGGTTTTTGCAGTGTAAGGCTTTGAGCGGTGCCTCTCAACTCACTGAACCACCTGCTCAATCTCCTGCTAAATATACCCATGCATAATAAGCTACTAAGGGAGAAGATAATGGTTTTTTTACGTAAATGACTGGTTCCATGATTGGTGCTAGTACTATTTAAGCAACTCCAGATTCATCTGGTTATGGAACTATTATGAAAATAGGACAATTGGCGGCATGAAATGAGAAAAGGAAGAGCTGAATTGGGGTTTGGAGAGACAACTGTGTCAATATCCAAAAATATTGATGGCTACATGACTTGTTACATGGAAAACCACCTAACACCTCACATGTCAACATCCTCAACACTTATGTCAACACAGACCGACATAGATGACTAAACCTGTTTCAATTTTCATAACTATTCTGCAATGGACATGTTCTGGAAATATATCATAGAGATATTTGTAAACTGCAACAAGAAACAAGAAATAAGGGAGAACAGGAACATTCACGAAGAATACTAACCTAATCTTTCAGTTTCTATTGAAACTGTGGAAACTGGTTGTTGCAAAAGCCCTCGAAAATTCTCATTCTCTGCTGCAAAACCATTGGAAACGATGCGCGAGCTCCTCTGCTCCAAAAGCATTGGAAACCCTGTCCCAGCTCTTCTGCTCCAAAAACATTGGACACTGTGCTCCAGCTCGTGTATATAGCATTCTAACTCATCAGAAAAGGAAACATAAAAAGGGTCGAGGAACGAATTTAAAAAATAATTCAAGAAAATATTGCCATGAGTACAAAGTCACACCAACTCACTCTGAAAACATTAGTTGTTCATTAGTTGGCCCTTCAACCATCAGTGCATATTGAATATCCTGAGCCTGGGCTTTCGCTCTCAATTACCACAAATCCACAGACACACAAACACATCGCACATTACATGCATACCACAACACTACACATGACATTATCCATACAACACTATACACAAGATTTATGGAGCGCTCCATAAGACAGACAACTTTAACTTAGCATAACAGTGCTTGAGAGAGAAAGAGCACCCATGATTAACCTGTAGATTGAACAGAGAAAACAATTTGTCACGTTACACAGAGAAAACAATTAATTTGTCAGGTTACACAAATGTCTCTGTAAAATGAATTAAACACACATATTAAAGGAACAGAAAAATTACTCAAACACCTATAGCCTTTAGCTGCATAACCATTTTTTTCTGTGGAATTAATTAAACAAATAGATAAACAATTTAAAGGAAACAGAAAACTACCATCTCCATAAATAATCCACTCCATAAAAGGAAACTGCTGTTTTGGGACTGCAAAGATTTCGATCACCTCCTCTTCGTTCCTGAATTTCCTCCGCCTCTCATTCTTCATTCATCACAATCATTGATCCCTCCAATTCATGAGGCATCTCCTCTTCTGTCATGAATATCTTCTACTAATTCTTCATTCATCACAATGCCTTCTTAATTCATCACGCACCTCTTCTTCGTTCGTGAATTTCCTCCTCTCATTCTTCATTCATCAGATAATCAAGCGCTCGAGTATATAATGACCACGACATTAGTGAGATTTATGCTTTTTTTTTGGACCGTTGGGTTCAAATTTAGGTTTAACGAATCTTGTAATCACTATCCATTAAACCAATCTTTTAATTGCCATCCATTAAACCATGCTCGTCATGCTTTTTTTTTAATCTTTTAATTAACATCCATTAAACCATGCTCGCCATGCTTGTTCTTTTACCGTTGTTTTCAAATTTAGGTCTAACCAATCTTTTAATCACTATCCATTAAACTAGTTTGTTAATTACCCCATCTTTTAACTCAGTATTACTATTTTATAATTTACGATATTTTTTAAAACTGAGCTTTTTAAAACTTGTCAATATACAGTTCAATACTAGTCCATAACTTTCTATTTTTATATTTTCAATAAAACTGAGCTTTTCATTTCTCTGGGTGTGGATGTCCATAACACGGATTGGGTGACACTTGTTGATTGGAATATATTTAATATTTAATATGCGTGGTGGAAAGGTTGGTACTATCATTGAGTGGAATATATATATCTAAAATATAATAATAAATTAAGATAACTTAAACCAATGATAATAATAGTAAAATTTAAATCTATTAAAAATTTATGTGATTTTTTTAAATCAATTTTTGTATATATAAAACTAATTTTAAAAATAGTTATATATATATATATATATATAACTAATTTTAAAAATAGTTATTTATAAAACTAAAAGAGATAAGTTTGTAAGAGTTAATATCAAGCTAACAAATATTTGCAATGATATACTTTTAGATCATTTTCTTTGTAATTTATTATTCATGTAATTTTTATATTAGAAGTTTTGTTTGGAATTAATTTGTGGATAATATTAGTTTGATGGTAAAGAGTGACTTTTTAGTCTTCTGTTTTTTCCCTCCAAGCTTACATTGAGTAAGGGTTGGATATGTGTCAAAAAAAACGTATAGAATGTTTTGAAGGAAGATATTTTTGGTAGAGCACATTGAGAACATTATGAATACATTCCTAAAAGTGAGAGTCTAAGATGAATCTATTTGAGACAATGTACACTTTCAAAGAATGTCTTGCACTAATAACATGAGCATGAATACATTCCTAAAAGTGAGAGTCTAAGATGACTCTATTTGAAACCATGTAAGCTTCCAAATAATGTCTTGCACTAATAACATGAGCATGGAAATCTAACTTACAATCGCTGGAGGATGAGTATCTTGACTCATAGATATCAAATATAGCTCTTAATTAATTTGATAAAATATGCTTTTTTAATTAGTTTATTTATTTCAACATACATATTTCTAAAACTATAATAATAAAATAAGAACTTCCACATAACTATAATAATTCCAAAGGATTTAGAAGTGTGTATTTTTATGATGTTGAATGCCTTATAGGACAATAATATCAATGTTGTTCTTTATGTATTTCTCCTTCGCCTTACAATTTTACATGTACTAGGAAAACACTCACACCATAATCGAACATAGATCTTCTTCGAACCATTCTTACCTATAGGTAGGGTTAAAATAATATTCAATTCATCAAGTAATTACAACCCATACTTCGATGTGTATCTTTCTAGCTTGCTTGATTACGTTGTAAGCCATTCCCCCCGATGCAAAGTGTACCTCTTGATGTTAACTGTCACAAGAAAGATATATAATTTGCATTGAATGACTTCCACTTCTAACTTGGTCATCCATCCATTCTTGGTAGCAACAATATTGCTTCATGCATTGGTTTGTGATGGTTTACAACTACTTATCCATTTTTACTAGTTCTCATCTTGGCCCATGCATTAGCTTATGACTGTTTTGTAGATAATCATACTTATAGATGCCACCTTGAAACTAGCTTTCCTAGAGAAAAACACTTTCTTTCCAATCAACCAAGCTCATTTTCACTCAACAAAAATGAAAGGGAAAACCAACAACCCTTATATCACTACCATCATGGCAATCCCCATCGCACATAAAGTTTAAAGCACAAAATCGGAAGCGCCTTCAAAACCACTTAATATAAAGAGTTTTTTAGAAGCCAACAAAGAAGTAGGATTCACTATACGTACCTAAGTGGGTGTTTCTTATAATGGATCAAAAACCTATATTGCCATATTATATATTCCTCAAGAATATTTCTTGAGAGAAAATTGATTCTATGTTCTGGCACATTATAGATACGTGTGAGTTACAAAAATGACATGATGACAAGTACAATGTAATCATGCATCAGTATAAGTAAGTTTCATAACCAATTTCAATGAAGGATGTTTCTCCATTTTTGTACCACATTTACTATATAGAATTTTCATGGCTCAAATGAATTATATGCAACATAGATATCCAAGGTAAAATTTCTCTCTTAATGCAGATTGTGAAATTTTAACCCATTAAAAAATACAAATAAATACATAGTGGCACTCAAGTTCAATAATTGTTTTACATTAAATAAATTTTGGGTCGTTTTGAAGAAAAACCATCAATTTAAGAATACAACACTCGAGGGTTAAGCAGCATGGGAAATAAATATAGTGACAAGATTAAATAAAATATGTAATCATAGTGGTGCACAAGGGTCATCCTAATTATTAAACACTTGATTAAATAATTTCTGTTGAATTGGCATTGGTAATGGAGCATGTGTCATATTGATAAAATAAATAAAAAATGATATGGAAAATCATGGGAAATAAATATAGTGACAAGATTAAGTAAAATATGTAATCATAGTGGTGCACAAGGGTCATCCTAATTATTAAACACTTGATTAAATGATTTGTGTTGAATTAGAATTGGTAATGGAGCATGTGTCATATTGATAAAATAAATAAAAAATGATATGGCAAATGGGAATGCTAGCCACATTTCTTGAATATTATTCAGTGATATGTAGCCTATGTGATGGAGGGTCATGAGAATCCAAAACATAGGAAGAAGTAAATGCAATTGGCCAAGATAATGAGGGGTATGGCCTGAGGAGATGCACATAATTCCAAAAACAAACAAGCAGAAAATGTTACACGCTTTACATCACATAACATAAATTATATGGGGAGTGAAAATTTAATGTGGTAATAGTAGAGTGGGGCTTATCTATTGCGGCAGATAAGGTTTGGTCCTTGCTGGCCACCTCTCATCCGTGTCTCAAAAATTTGCATATGGAAGACATCTCTTATGCTATAGTATCATATCAATCCTCGTTATCCGTCGAAGACACTAGTCTACTCATATATTTTCTAGCCTCCATTGCAACCAAAAAATTAAACTCATTTGTGACTTCATCATCTATTGTGCTCATGCCCTCGTCCTTTCCTTCCTTGGTGGATGGATTTGAGATCACATCCTCATTTACAGGGATGAAGTCACCCTTCTCCATGGTGAAAAGCCCTTTTTTCCTCTATTATAGGAATATTGATGCGAAGTGTATTTCTCCATCCTCTTGATTCATGAAAATTGGCTTGAATACAACCATTTCTTTATAACATGCTGAAAGGAGTTTCATTAATTCCTCAATCATAGAGGGCTCACATTAATTTTTGTTTCACTTGTCTTCTCATGATGTTGTGAAATTTCCAACTGAGATTTATTTCTCAAGTATGTCAGTTCATGAAGCCCCTTCATTTTGACGTTCCTTTTCAGGTTGAATCATTCAAAGACACAACTTTATTCTCATAGTATGACTTGATACATTGCATATTTAATGGTTTATGACCATGTTTGCCATATCTTCACTCCTCAATTTTGAGTTCTAGAAACCGCTACTTTCAAATGAGCTAAATTTGTATCCATTTCCTAGATGATTTTTTGTATTAAGCTTTGATAAATTTGAAGATCAAGATTTTATCTATAGTTTTGGTTTTTAGTTCTAGGGAAGTTCACGGTTGTCTATGGAACCCTCATTCTGATCTTTCAACCCATTTTCAACTTCAATTTCTACTACTCTAGTTTGGGTACAACTTCCTATTATCCCTTTGCATCTGTGGAATCTTCCATCATTGAAACATATAGGAAATTATTTAAGTAGATTTTATCGGTGTAGTGATGATATAAAATAGCACTTGAGAGACACATACAGTCACGTTTGTGTGCAAGTGGACATTAGTAAAGTATTTCTTGCATAAAACAAACTAGCAAAGTAAAATTATCTATGGGTGCAAAAGCTAGATTATTAGCATATTTCTTTCCCCTGTAAATATTTTTACACAACATGTGACTCCTTCAAAAATTGTACCAAATATCAAAATATCAAAGCTAGGAAAAATAGTTGCAAATCAATATAGTGAGAAGGTTCCAACTAAGAAAATTATATGTTATTTAAAGATTAAGTCTCCCCCATATCACAACAACGGGGAAAATCAACTACATACAAGTGAATCCAAGAAAGAATACCACCAAGTTCATGTAAACTCAACAGAAAGCCAAGTTGAGGTTGAATTAGTAAAGGATACCTATGACAATCCCATGAAGTTTGGTTCCCCAAATGATTGTTTTCAAAATATTTGTAAAAAAAAACACCTTGGGATAATTTTCCAAAAGTGGCGAAGGACAAGTCATATATTTTTGGTGATTCCTCTGTCTCTTTAGAAAAATATAATACTAAAAAACCAACTTCTTATATACATTAGGAGAAAGAGGAAGAATCAAAAGATAATCTTAAAGGTGGAGGACATATTTGAGATAATAACTAGAAGAATGATCCTCTAGGTATCATGGATAGCATAGGGGAGATCCAAGTGAGGGAAAAAGAAAGATATATTTCACCAAGTAAAACAAGAAGTTAAATGAAGCTAAACAAAAAAGAAGAAGCTAGTAAAAGTTAAAATGACAAACAATTAAGAAGAACATGCAAATGTATTTGGATATTAGAGGTCCTTGGAAAATGTTTAGCTAGAATGGTAACAAACCTTTTCTTTTGTGGATCTCTCAAACAAGGATTTGGATTTATCCTACAAGTTCAATCTTAAATCCTAATGAAATTTTGGGAACACATTCTTTAGAAGAATTGTAACGATTATGAGTTGCATCCTAGTTTTTTTAATATAATCCAAAATACTATTTCTGTTTAAAAAAATGAAACATAAATTATATGATATTGATATATGGATGGGCAAAATGTGTGGGAGGCTATATACACTTATTTTGTTGCCCTTGGCACAAAGGTGCTACCAAATATTTTAATTGTTCAACTAATTTCCATCACCGGAAGATTTAATATTTTTCCTTAGTTACTTTCTCTTCATATTGAATCTACTAATATGTCGTTTTCTTATTTTTTTTCTTTAATTATTTTCCAATGTGTGTCTCCCCACAAAGATAGAATTCTTTTACAAAATCTCATTTTCTCAAAAATGTTTCTTGTCGATGGGGTGGACACATGAAGAGAAAAATTCTATCTCTTGAGTCCATATCTAAGAGAGAATATTTAACATAAAGTACACATTGTGAGCACATTCTAAGGATAATGTTAAAAAATAAAATGATTACCTCCATTATATCATAAGTTGTATGAAATGTGATGTTTTTTTTTTTTCTTTTCAATTTTTTTTGTTTTGTTTTTTTTGGCTAGTTTGTTCAGAAATCAACATGACAAACTATTGGCTTGAGAATATTTGACCCAAGGGAATATAAACTATAGAAAAATAAATCAGCAAACACACCTAGCCTTAGCCCACACCAATCCATACTTATGGATTGATTTCTTCTTGTGTGTTAACTAACCAGTGACCTTTTCACCATGGAGTGCCTTAACATAACACAATATCACTAATTTATCTATGGCCCATGGAATCAGATTAAATTTCTAATTTATATCTTCTCACCTATGTTTCTTTAAATCATATGCTTACATGTACATATATGAATCCTAATCCATCACACCAAATGTACACCCCTCAACCTCACATTTCAATTTCTACTAAAATGGGGTTGACAATGGCCACACTCGAGATTATATTGTAGTTTTAAAAGACACAATGAAAAATATCCAATATACAACACATTTTATATATTATGATATTAATGCGTGTTTAAATCTTATAAAAACTATATTTCAATGGAATTTTCATGATATTTACACACATGTACTTAAAATCTAGATACATATTAAAAAGCTAAATAGACCTACCTATCGTAGTGAGTGACTTAAGATCCCTAGGATTTTAATGATTTATAAAAGTTACTTTATTTCATTGTTTCAAGAGCTAAATTTAATTCTTCCTCACCATGATTTAACCTATATATTTGTCCAATGGGTGTCAAGAAATGTTGCAAGGCAGTATAAAGAGCAATAGTTATAAATATGAAATTTAATATATGTTCAATATTCAATTCCACACATTATCCCACCATGAGTAGAGTCAAGTTGAATTTGAATAAGGTTTATATTTCAAAGTGCATGTCTTCATATAATTAGTCATATTCATCCAAGAAAAAAATCCATGGAACTTGCTAATGATCATGATGAAGAGGCACAAAGTGATAGTGATGAATGCAATGGTAATAATAATGAGTTTACCATGGATGGTACTAGGAGTATCGAGAGAAAATGGAAAATGAAACTTCCCTACTATAAATAAATAATTTCCCCACTAAATTTTACTGAATCTCCTCACAACAACATCCAAGGAGTAGGAGGCTTCACTAAACCTTTTGATAATGACTAAGCCTCCAATTGAAATTATCTCTAAAACTAAAAATTCCCTCTTACCCAAACTCAAAATACTTAAGAAAAGGATATGAAAAGAAAAACTTGCATGTGAGGAATTAAAAAAATCCCAATGATGACATCTCTCCCAATACATCTTCATATTAAAAAATGTTGCATCCAAATTTCTGACGTTCCTTTAGACCATCACTTTCTCCCAGAACCCTAAGGAACCTAAGGACACTTATTGCATTATAGCTTGGTATGAACCTGCTGGAACAATGAAACAAAAAATTGACGTCATTGAAATTTCATCAGTGACACCTGGATCTAAGAATATATCTTTTTGTATCAATTGTCAACTAAATCTCGTATCTTCATTTTGTTTAACAAATTCTATTTTATAGCATATCGGCCTTTATTTAATTTTAAAAATTCTATGAATAAAATGTACCTTACAGTGGAGAGATTGACACTCTCATAGAAAGAGCCAAATAATTCGATTATAGAATTAGTCTTCAAAATATTGTTTTTGACACTTCACACTATTAAAAATTTTATCTTCTGATATTTGTGGATTGATCCACTATTAGAATTGCAAGCTTCTCATTGTTGTAGTAGTGGCACATTGTAAAAGAATAATAGGTTATTAGATTATGTTGATAATCCATAGGCTTCCGAGTTGTTATTTTTCACATTAAAGTTATTCATCCGCATTGATTCATCATAGTTTTTCCCTTCGGCTGAGAGGGATGCAGGGAAAAACTGTAAATTATTATTTTGGACGAATGTTGTTGATGTTTGTACTAGCAATAGTGAGAGCACAAAAGTGGCAACCCTAGTTGGGTACCTTCTACTTCTTATTATTATCCCTTACAATAAAACTCTGGTTACATTTTAATATATTATGGATATTCCATTTTCGCAAATTGTGAGAAGAGGTTGGAAAGCTCATCCTATATAAAATTTAACAAATTTGTTTAAATTTTTTATTTTTTTTAAATAGTTATGATTAATGTCTTATGTTAAAATTTATGTTTTCATAAATATTTTTTTAATTATTATTTTTTAAATGTTAATTTAAATTTTTTCTAAATATCTCATACTTCAAATTTTTTAAATATATTTATATTAAATAAACATACCATTAATTTTTATTTTTTGATGAAGAATATCATGGTAGTAGATATCATGTATTCAAATTAATATTTCAAAATTGATTGGACTCTAGGAGATCCAGAAGGACATCGAGCTTGTCCAATTTTGAGATTCGACAAAAAAAATGTTCGTTTGGGACGAATTGAGAGGAACCTGTAGTTTCCTCGCTACTCTGAGATTCTAGGTTCCAGTGCAAAGGATCTTGCACTGGTTGAGTTCTATGAGGACTATATAGTAAATTCAATTTTCTTTAAGTATGGTTAAATTTTGATGTTTCTTTGTCAGTTAGCCTTATTATAGGTATTTTAGTAAGTGGGAACTCGATTTTAGACATTAAGGCTTACAAGGCCGAATTTGATAGACTCAAAAACTTCAGATTTTGGATAGCTTATAATGCCTTTCGATGGCCAACAAACCTTGTTTCTCACTAGGCACGTTGAGGCCACGTAATGTCTATTATGGTGTAACATGCTTTAAATTTGAATGAATGAAAGGTCCTACTAAAATTAAAAAAATAAATAATATAACGAAAAATATTAATTTTAAAATTTTTGTAATGATAATGTTTTAAAATAACAAATAAAATAAATATTTATTAGTTTTAGTAACATAAAATTAAATTACAAAATAAATGAAATTGTCAACATAATAATATTTTTACTCAATCTTAATCAAATGCATAAAATAATGTTAATTCTAAGATTCATAATAAATGTTATGTGTGTCGACATGTCACCTTGTTAATTAAGGTGTATAATGTTTGTATGTATGTGTAGGCTTGTGTGCACCATTTTTTTTGTTGTGTGCTTGTATGCATGTAGGCTTGTGTGCACCCTTTGTTTGTTGTGTCCTTGTATGCATGTGAGTGATTGTAACTCATTGGCAATGGATTGTGAGTTGCATGTGTGTGGTTAATCTCATTTCAATGATATACAGTTTTATGGGTCATATAAGCTCTCACTTTCAGGTGATTGACCTTATTAGTAGATATTTTACATCTCCAAATAAAAAAGAGCCTTCTATAGAGTAATTTTTAATTGATTTAAAACATAACATTTAATTCAAAATATTAAAATAAATTTTTTAATCGTATTTAAATAATACTTTTATTATCATAAAAACATATAAAATAACATTAAAAAAATGAAAGATAATAAAATAAATTTAAATATTAATAAAAATTATATCTATATATATATATATATATATAATAAATTAGGTATATATCTATATTAATTAACAATTATAATAATTAGAATAATAAACTAACATAATTTAACAATGGTACAACTAAGGATTATTATGATGATTTATTATAAAATAAATTTAAATACTTATTATTATGTGTTTTTATCAAAATTTAAAATATATAAAATATAATTGAAAATATGAAAATTAAAGTAGATGTATATTTAAAGTGACATTATATAGCTTAATATCATAAAAATATTGTAACGTAATATAATATCTTATAAATGATAATAAAAAAATTATAAATTAAACTAAATATAAAATAATTTAATAATATATAATAATAATAAAAACATGCTATTATATTTAATAATATATACACAAAAAAAACAAAATTCTAAATTTTTCTATTCACAAACATTGTTTTAAAACTAGTAAATAAAATAAATATAATTATCAACATCCTAATATTTTTATGAATGATAAATATAATAACATATTATTTATATTTATATTTTTTATAATAAAACATGATAATAATCCGTAGTTATATCATTGTTGAAATTATGCTAGTTTATATATATATATATATATATAATTATAATTATAATTATAATTATAACTAGCAATTGCACCTAATGTTGCAAAGGAAACGCCGTAAGGAATATGGTAGAATGAGATTCGCTGTAATTATTTTGATATATATATGTCATTGGATATATGTATACAGAATATATGATATTTGAAATAGACATTGCATTTTCATTGTTGAAAAGAAAGTTATATTATAATGTCATTGGAGATATGTATGTAGAATGTATAATGTTTGAAATGGAGATTTCTTTTTAATGGTTGAAAAGAAATATGGCAATTTATTTCTATTACGTGAAATTTGTAGAATGTACAATGTTTGAAATGTAATTTTGAAGAGTTTGCAATTGTAGAAATGTACATTGCATGTTTGTATTTTGCAATGAAATTGTATTTTTTGTAAAAGACTACAAGTATATCATAAAGAGGATGATTGATGCTGAGGTTGGTGAAGAGGCAGGAGATACGCTGATGTAGTAAGGAACCTGCAAAGATTTTTTTTTTTTTTGAGAAATTAGAGGAATATATATTTATTTGAAAATGTAGAATAACTTGTTCAAGTTGACTTCAATGAGGTTTTGAGTGAATTATATTGTAGAGAAATTATAATAATTGAAACTGAAGTTACCTGTAATATATGAATGGAAACGTTCAGTCGTAGATGCAGGTCGATCGATGGCAGACTTAACACCATTGGAGATTTATTCGGAATTGCGGATGCCTATTTCTTGATTGCCATTCTGCTCTTGCTTTTCTCAATTTATCTCATTCGTGTATGTGGATTATATGTTTGATACTGGATTTTATTTTAATTAATAAATCCATCATTGGTCGCAGTCTGTATAGTGGGAAATTTGGATTTCTGACTAGCAGGAATCTTTTCTATATCTCCTGCAATGAATGAATTGTTGCATATATTTCTATGATGTAGTTATTTAATTGCGATATGAGGGAGTCCATCTGTTCTGTTTCAAAACAAGAAACTGTTAGACGTAAATAGGTAAGCATTATATCAAGAATGTATATTTTAAATCATTTATTAACAATTAGTAAAATAGGTTAATGTTAGTAGGTAGAAATGTTGTGTTTTTAAAAATTTATAGAGTTGATAATATTTGAAAACCTTTTAGAGATGCTATATATGGAATGCAGTGGTTTTGTAGCTATGATATCTTTGAGTCGATATGTTCTGTGTGAAAAGATAGAAAATGTTAGAAGCAAATATTTAAGAAATATAAAACAGATGTAATAATGTAAAATATGTATTGATAATGACTGAATTAAGTTTTGGTAATAGGTAGAAATGATACGCTATGAAAGAAATATGGAGCTGATGATATGGAAACCTTTCGGAGATGTTAACATATGGAATGGCGTTGGTCATCTGTAGGAGACATTGAACGGAGACGTTCTTCTGCTTGTTTTCTGCGAGCAATATTTTTGTTGTCTTTCAGTTTCATGAAACGATCGAAACTGAATGCAGGGCAAATTCGGAGATTCTGTAGTGAAGGGACTCTTGAAATTGCTGTAAATGTGAGGCCTTGTCGTTCAGTTTTTCCAATGTCTATCGTTGCTTGTGGAAGAGTCATACCTTGAGATTTATGTATAGTTAAATCCCAAGCCATTTTGAGTGGAATTTGTGTGCGACCATTTCTTTTTATTGCAGGAATTGGCAAGTGAGTGGGGTTTGTTTCATCCCAAGCAGGGCCGATGTATTTTGGAAATTCAACGACTACAAATGTTGGAAGCTGTGGAGGTGAAGTTGCTTCTTTGTAGAAGATGGATATGATTTCCCCGAGGGAACCATTAACAAGCCCTGCTGAAACCCAAAGGTTGGAAGTCAACATTACTTTGTGTCCTTTGCAAAGGTATACAATTTGCTGTAATTGCTCTTCTTCTGAAGAGAATGTGGAGTATGTGTTGTCGTCCTCTGCGATTGATCTTGCAACTGGAGTGTTTAAAGATTTGATCATTTGCTTGTTGTGGTCCAATGTTTGAGCGTTTGTTAGAAATAGATGTATAGAATCATGGAAGGACTGTATTTCAGCTGCAGACAAGAAAGAGTCTGTTCGCGTCATAAGGATGTTGTAGTCCTCAATTGTTGGATTTGCATTTCTAATGTTTTGGAGGACGTTTCTGAAAAGAACCTGAGCACTGCTTTGACCTTGTTGAAAAAATATTTTTTCCAATGTGGTGATTGTTGTGAATGTGTTCCAGTCAACTTGATCAAAATCTTTAGTGAGATCAATCTTGAGAATAGTCGATTTCAGTCGGAGAGATTTTATAGAGTGAAGGGCCTCCTGGGCAGTACCAATGGCCTCATGTATTTGCCTATGGTTCAGAAAGGCAAATTGTTCCTTTTCAATATGATCGGACACGAAAGGCTTGATGCGATTTGCAATAATTTTGGAGATGATCTTGTAGATATAGTTACACAGCGAAATGGATCTGAAATCATTGAAGCTGGTTGGTTTGTCTGATTTAGGAATAAGTGAAATAAAAGTGGTGTTAAATCCATCATAAATCCTGCCCCGCACCCTGCTATCTTCAATCATAGCCAGAAGGTCTGCTGATATGAGATCAAAGAATTGGATGAAAAATTCAATGGGCCAGCCATCAGGCCCCGGGCTTTTGTCCCGTTTGAGCCATTTCAAAACCCCTTCTAGTTCACCCATGGTCACTGGGGAATTGAGATCATCCTGCTGCTCCTGTTCCACGAAGAGTTTAAAGTTTTGAGTAATGCGCAGGATCTCCGGGAGATTAATAATAGTAGAAGCCCTATATAGATTGGTGAAGTGTCTGGTACCCAGCTCAGATAGTTGATCATGCGTTCTCGCAGCAAAGCCATTTCGATCTGACAATTCCCAAATGGTGTTAGCAGCCTTGCGACCATTTGCATGCTGCTGAAAAAATTTTGTATTTTCGTCACCGCCCTGTATCCAAATGGCCCGACTTTTGAGCCTCCAATCTTCCTCCTTCTGTTTCAACAGTTTGGCCTTTTCGGTCTCAAGTGCGAAAAGTTGTGCCCTGGCTTCCTCATTACTATATCCTAACAGATCACCATTGTTGAGAGAGCCAATTTTTTCCTCAATGCTGTGCAGAGCCTCCCTTTCATGTTTCTTTTTATTTCGAACCCACTGTATGGTAAGGTTCTTTATTAGATTAAGGTTTTCATTGATAACCCTGGCAGGGTCATCATCCAACGTAGATCTAATGTGCTGCCAGGTCCGAGTGACCAGCTGGTTATAATCAGGATCTCGCAACCATCTGGAGTTGAATTTGTATGGGGGGCGAGCTCTATTAGGACCACATTCAAACTCCAGGATGATTGGCGAGTGATCAGATTTGCCTCCAGATCCCACCCATTGACATGCACGAGACAAAACAGGGAGGAGGTCCTGTTTAATAAGAAATTTGTCAAGTCTGCGAGCCAATGCAGCGTTACCAGTCCCCCTGTTCCGCCAGGTAGGTTGCAACTTGGTAGTCTGAATGTCTACAAGATGAGATGCACCGAGCGCTGAGTTAAAAAACTCAGCCAAAGGGTCCGGGGTGGCCAGGGGTCCCCAAGATTCAGCAATGCCCAAGGAGAAATTCAGATCTCTGCCCAAAATGAGATGGGGGACAGTAATGAGTGAACAGGACAAAAGTGAGTGCCAGAAGTGCTCTCTGTCAGAGCAGGGTCCATAAACGTTTACCAGGGTAAACTCAATCTCAGAGCTACCAAAAATTACATCCATCGCAAGAACACCCGTCCGGCCCCAGCAGTTTAACATCCGGGTGGTTTTGTTGTTGATGCCAAGAGCACATCCTCCAGATCTACCACGACCATCAAGAGTGATGAAGGACCAATCAGGAAGAAAGGATGATAATGTATCAGTCACCTCCAAACCCACCCCGAGCGTTTCTTGCAGAAATAGTATATCAAAGGGCTTTTGTGCTAACAGTTCTCTGAGGGCCAATCTCTTATCGGGGTTGGCCAGTCCCCTGCAGTTGTAGGAGAGACAAATCATGATGTAACAGTCATCAAGGGTCTTCGTGCTCTAAGGACCCGCATAATAGAAGATTGTGTGCCTGCTTCCACTTCAAAGTTAGCCCGTTTGATGGCCTTTGCTAGGGCAGAAGGTCTGCCATGAGATTTGGAGGGTAAGCTACCCGGACCCGGTCCAATGCCAAAAACCTCTCCAGATTGAGGGTTTGTTAAGGATCTAAGAAAATAGTTGTGCTTCGAAGAGTGAGTCTCCGAAGAGGTGGCAGAATGGCTAGGGGAGGGCATAGCAGATGAATGATGTATAATGGGGGAAAACGAAGGATTGACCGAGGCAATGGTGCAGCAAACCGATGGGAGGTTTAATGATGTATGTGACATACTCGATGATAAACAATGTAAGGAGAAAGCAGATGACAGATGCGGTTTAATAACAGATACATTAAATGGCAAAGTAATGGATGAAGAAATAGCTGCATAATCAGAAGTAAAAGGGCCAGAAGAAGCAGTACCCGGAATGATGAGAGCATGCTGGGGAGGCACCGACAAGACCTGTGGCCGGGATCTGGGATGCGTGGTAGTCCAAGTGGGCAAAGTCGCAGATCTCGACCCGACATCTCCAGGGAGCTCAGATGCCCGCGGCTGCATGCCCGCACTGTCCGGCAAGGTGCTGGGGTTCGGCTCAGTTTGTATGCCAATGGAGCAATTTTTCTTAGCATTCATCCTGCCAGCCCCCTTCCTTGGACATGATTTGTATAGATGACCTACCTCATGGCATTTCCTGCAGCGAAAGGGCACGCCCTCATAGTCTAGAGGTTGCTGCCACTCCAACCCATCAAACATCATGATAAAGTTCTCATATAGGCCATCCCTGGTGTCGAGAAAAATCAGGATCCGAGCCACTGCTCTATTGCCAGTGGATAGGTAGGATCGATCATGGTCCAGGTACCGACCGAAATGGCCCCCTATGTTCCGAAGTGCAGTCTCATTCCAGAAATGTAGAGGCAGTCCAGGCAACCTCATCCAGATGGGGCTAGCACCTGCATTCTCTCTTTTAGGATAAAAAAGGGGCACCCATCGTTTGAGATAGACTGGATGCAGTTCTATGTGCCAGAATTGCTTGAGGGCCCAATCAGAATGTTCAGGACGGGCAAAGGTGAGAGAGAACCAGCCTTTGGTCATGGCCCCGACCACCAGGAGAGAGTCAAGGGAATCGCTCCAGATCTCTCTTGTCCACCGTTGGAGTCTCGATGATGAGTATTTCCGGCCACGGATCTTCCCAAACAGGGTCTTGGCAGCAACGATGCTCCAATCTTCCATACCACTCTCACTACCAAAATTTGTGAGGTAGTTTAACCTGCTTTTTGTGACCTTATGCGATTTAATGCTCTTACATACCCCCAGTTCCGTCTCTACAGTGTTGGCAGATGCATGCGGAGTACTAGTCTTCTCCCGGTCGATTAGGTCCCTTGGAATGTTGGTGAAGACCCTAGAGGCCGGCACCGGTGTAAAGGGCTCCGAACCGTCTTGTGCTGCATCATTATTATCAGAAGGGCATTTCGGGAAAACCCCAGGTGGGTGAAGGCCTTCATTGTGCCGATGTGTCAAGAAGCGAGATGTGTCACCGATCTCTTGAAAGACTGCCTCCGAGAATAGTGCGGAGCTACCGATGGCGACACTTTCCAGGGTGTCCTGCTCAACCTATGTGAAAGCCCAAAGTCCAATCTCCTCGTTTGAGGGCGAGCCAAATGTCAAGTGCGCAAGGTCCCCCATGGGTGAGATGCACCCCTCCACGGTGGATTGTGTGGGCTGAGCAGGCAAATCTGCTCCGGGTAATGGGTCCAAATCCGACATCGCATCCACCTCATCAGGTGTTGCTAACCCCCAGATGTCGACCCCCTCCAGGGGGTCCTTCGAATAGTCCACCTCGTCCTCGTAGGAGCTCATAGTGAATGGACATCCCTTCAATAGCTGCTTAGTGACCGCTGGAAAAGACAGATGCCCTCAGAAAAAAACAAGGGTGAAATGATTTATGTAAATCCAGCTGACAAACTGAGGCTTCGAAGCCAGAGGTCAGTGCAGGTGCTAATAATGCCGGTCTCGATGAGGGGTCCAGAAGGGACAGTCAAGGTTCACTGTGCAGGAGCGTCCCCACCAAGTGTAATGAAACCCCCGGGATCTGCTTCCAAGACAAGTTGAAAACCCCAGACAACCGCAGCTGCGCGTCCCAAGCAATAAAACAAGTGGCAGCCCACAAAAAATATAGCAGACCCCAGAAATGGACAGTGGGGGCCCAGGATATCCGAGGCGAGCAGTAAACAACAGATTTTAATAACTAGAAAGGAGAAAAATACCCGGTGAGCAGCTATAAACAGAGGGCAGCAAGATTCATTCACCACCAAGCGATGGTATCCAAACGTATTGAACTGGTAGCGGTGTCGTCGAGCCCAGAGTTCCATGGTAACCTAGGGTTTCGGCCGCCTCCATGTTCGCCTGCTCCTCGGTTTTGTTCTCCTCTTCTCCCCATTTCATCTTCCGATTTTAGTGTTTCTATGTATATACATTTAATTATTTTTAAATGTTGGTTGTATTATCTTGAATTTTTTTTAGTATTCCTTCCTTATTTGCTTTTTGTGTGTATCTTTTCAGTATTCTTTTGTATGGATATTCTTTACTTGTATGTGTATGAATGTATTAGTTTTCGTATTTGTATGAAAATTATTTACTTGTATGAGCTTTATATGTATATGAATCAATTATTTTTTGCATTTGATGTGTCTTCTTTACATGTATTCATTGTGTGGGTATGAATCTACTCTTTTCTACCTTTGTATGTGACTTATTTACTTGTATTTTTTGTATGTGTATGAATACCTTCTTCATGTGTATATGAATATATTCTTTGGTAATGTGTCTTATTTCCTTGTATTCTATGTATGTGTATGAATGTCTTCTTCATGTGTGTATGAATCTACATTCCAATGTGTCTTCTTTATTTTTACTCTTTGTATGTGTATGAATATATTCTTCATGTGTATGAATCTATTCTTGGCTACATTCCTACCTGTGTCTTGTTAACTTGTATTTTTTGTATGTGTAAAAATGTATTCTTCATGTGTGTATGAATCTATTGTTTTCTACATTTGTATGTCTTCTTTGTATGTGTATTTGTAGGAATCTTTCTTTATTACTATTGTATATATATTATTTTCATGTAAATATATTAGTGTGATATGTGAGAATATATTTTTTTAATTTTTATTTATATGATTATAAATATACTATCATTATTTCTACGTATTAATATATTATTTTGAATATTCATTTATAGATATATTAGTTTAAATAATAACTTATAAATATATTAGTTTAAATATTTGTTAAATTATTATTATTATTATTGTTGTTGTTGTTGTTGTTTTTTTTATTGTTTTATTTTTCTTTTATTGATATTTTAATTAGTTTATTATTATTGTTATTGTTATTATTTATCTTTTTTCGATCTAAACTTTGATAATTTTAAATTGGAAAATAATATACTTACTACAATAACAGTAAAAAAGAAATAATATTATCCCACAAGTTACAACTCAATCAACCATTATCATGTTATAAAGTATCATGCAAATCATGAAGCTAATAAGAAAAAGAACAATAACATAACATTTATAACAACATTTCCCCGATGTGGGTGTTGAATAGCAGGTCATCGGCGGAGGTGTTGGAGAGCAACATGTGGTATTGCCACTTGCAAGCACCTGATCATTGTAATCCTCCCATAAATTCGATAGCAGGCGATGATATGATGTCTTCTCCTCCCTCGAGCTGCATTTACTCTGCGTGATTGCCAACTTCCATGGCTTTCATGCTTGCCGGCTTCTATTATGCTGCAACTGCCTTTAATTCTCCTCGGCACCCCCACTCTGCTCCTCAGCTTCATCTTCGCTCCCACATTGTTCTCCAGACCGACATTCGCGCTGGCCATTCCTCACCCTGTAGTGACGCAGAGATCACTGCTCCACATGACCATTTTCAACCCTCTCCACTCTGTGCCCAGACCTTGTTGCCTACCCGCCCAGCCTTCTCCTCTTCGCCATCTCAGTCCTCCGACAATTCAGGTTATCACTCAGGATTCCACAGGCAGACCATGATCCTTAGGTAACGAATGCGCTGCAGATGTGGGGGCGGTGGTAGAGGCGGTAAAGGAAGGAGCAGTAGTGGTTCTCACAATGGTAGAGGTGCTGTAGGAAGGGGCAGTAGTAGTAGTAGAGTCGATTGGGCTTATTTGACATCAATAAGAAATAAGGCCAGTTTTCAGTTCAGTAGCGCCTTGGACAAGCCGCACATCACAAAAATGATTATAGTGGTATTTTAGGAAGAGCCCTCCGATGCTACTAGCTCTGGCTCCCAGAAGCGTAGGTGGAAATCAACTATCTCGGTACAGCCTCCCCCTGCTACCAGAAAGTCCACTACCCTTCCGGTGAAGCCAAGCCTCAGAACGTCTAGTAGTGCAGGGACGAGCAGTGACAGCTCTGCAAGTGAGGACTCAGAATGGAAACATTCCAGTTCTCCCTCCTCTTTAGAACACTTAGCCCCAGATCATGAAAACAAGATTGCGGATGCCCTGGATGAAGACTACAGCTGCCCTATCGTGGAAGAAATTCCACCACCTGATGGCAAACAACTTGACAACTAGTAGGTTCATGGGCCTCCTTAACTCTTTTTGGTTTTTTGGCTTCACCATCAAAGTAGCTATGGAAAAGCTGTCTGTTTCAGTCATGCTAGCTCTTTCTGTATTTTCAGTTTCTTGTTTAGAACAATGTATGCTGGTTTCTTGCTTATGGGCAGCAATTTTGAGTCGGTTTCCTGGTCATGGGCGACTTATATTTTGGATTTTCTGAACTTGCTTCCCTCCAGCATTTGCTAGTTTTGCAATCTGGAGGAGAAGACGGCTATGTACATTATGTGCCATTATAATAGATTAAACTTATAAAATTTTTTTTTTATAGCGACATCAATTTATAATAACACATATCAATTAACTATTTAATACTAAAATCAATACAATAAATAAAATCAATTAATTTTAATTAAAAATTTTCATTAATTTCACTTATTTATAATTTTATTTTTCATAATACTATAATTTAATAATATAGGGAAAAAATATTAATTCTAAATTTTTGTTTAGAATATGAATGGTTTTAAATATAATAAAAAATATAAATACTTATTAATTTTATACTAATTAACGTATAAAATAATTTTAATTATCAACATCATAATATTTATACTCAATCTTAAACACATGCATAAAATAGTATTAATTCTAAAATTAATTATAAGTGTGATATGTGTGAACATGTCACCTTGTGAGTCATTATGTGTAATGCTTGTGGCTATGTGTATGTTTGTGTGCATCCCATATTTGTTATGTGCATGTATGCATGTGAGTGATTATGTCTGAATGCCAGGATTGTGTGGGTGTGCGTATGTGGTTAGTCCCATGCCAATGATGAACGGTTTTTGGGGTCATATAAGCTCTCACCTTCATTTAGTTAACCCTATTAATAGATATTTTACATATCAAAACTAAGATGAGCTTTCTATATATAGATTTTTGGTTTATTTAAAACATAACATTAATTTGGAAATATTAAAATATTTTTTTTTAATAATATTTTTTTTATATTAAAAAGATATAAATTTTATAAAACAATATTTATCATTATTTGAAATTTAAAATATAATAATTAAATAAATTGAAAATTAAATTAATGATAAAAATAAACTAACATAATTATAAAAATATTTAAATTTAATTATTAAATATTATTTAGAATTTAGAATTTGAAAAATTATATATATATATATATATATATATATATTATAAAAATAAACTAGCATAATTTCAGCAATTGTATCAGTGTGGATTATTATCATGTTTTATTATAAAAAGTATAAATATCAATAATATGTTATTATGTTTATCATTGATAATTATATAAGTAAAAATATTATGATGTCGATAATTAATTAATATGTTTTTCTGAAGAACCCCAAACCACTTTAGTGTATACTCACCTAGGGAAATGTTTGAGCATATAGTGTTGGTAAAGGAGGAAAAGCGCCAAAGGAGGTTGGATGTTCAACTTAGATGCAATTATAAAACCCATGGTGCTAACATTATATGTACTTTGTTTGTCACTAAAAAATTTCTGTGCCATTATAGCGAGAGGTGGCCCATTGGCAGTGTTGTGGGTGGTTGCTTGCCTGTGTTTCTATCTTATTACATATTTTGTGGCTCATTTGACATTGTTATATATGGTCGAGGCATCACATGCCCAAAGCATGAGTGATGCAATAAAAGCGTATATCACAAGTCCTCCTAAAAAAGCAAGAAAAATAACAGTAGAAGGGGAGGATGACCTCAACCACCAAGCAAAGCAAGAGACTAAAGAGGAGGATTAAGAAATTTTGGTCCTCAACCGAGGCCACTCTCTCATGGCATAGTTTCTCGATAAACATACCATTAATTTTTATTTTTTGATGAAGAATATCATGGTAGTAGATATCATGTATTCCAATTAATATTTCAAAATTAATTGGACTCTAGGAGATCCAGAAGGACATCGAGCTTGTCCAATTTTGAGATTCAACAAAAAAAATGTTCGTTTGGGATGAATTGAGAGGAACCTATAGTTTCCTCGCTACTCTGAGATTCTAGGTTCCAGTGCAAAGGATCTTGCACTGGTTGAGTTCTATGAGGACTATATAGTAAATTTAATTTTCTTTAAGTATGGTTAAATTTTGATGTTTCTTTGTCAGTTAGCTTTATTATAGGTATTTTAGTAAATGGGAACTCGATTTTAGACATTAAGGCTTACAAGGCCGAATTTGATAGACTCAAAAACTTCAGATTTTGGATAGCTTATAATGTCGGATAGCTTATAATGCCTTTCGATGGCCAACAAACCTTGTTTCTCACTAGGCACGTTGAGGCCACGTAATGTCTATTATGGTGTAACATGCTTTAAATTTGAATGAATGAAACGTCTATTATGGCGTAAGATTCTTTAAATTTGAATGGGTGAAAGGTCCTTTAAATTTGAATGAATGAAAGGTCCTACTAAAATTTAAAAAATAAATAATATAACAAAAAATATTAATTTTAAAATTTTTGTAATGATAATGTTTTAAAATAACAAATAAAATAAATATTTATTAGTTTTAGTAACATAAAATTAAATTACAAAATAAATGAAATTGTCAACATAATAATATTTTTACTCAATCTTAATCAAATGCATAAAATAATGTTAATTCTAAGATTCATAATAATGTTATGTGTGTCGACATGTCACCTTGTTAATTAAGGTGTATAATTTTTGTATGTATGTGTAGGCTTGTGTGCACCATTTGTTTGTTGTGTGCTTGTATGCATGTAGGCTTGTGTGCACCCTTTGTTTGTTGTGTCCTTGTATGCATATATACAGTTTTATGGGTCATATAAGCTCTCACTTTCAGGTGATTGAACTTATTAGTAGAGATTTTACATCTCCATATAAAACAGAGCCTTCTATAGAGTAATTTTTAATTGATTTAAAACATAACATTTAATTCAAAATATTAAAATAATTTTTTTAATCGTATTTAAATAATACTTTTATTATTATAAAACATATAAACAACATTAAAAATGAAAGATTAAATAAATAAATTTAAATATTGAACAAAAATATATATATATATATATATATATATATATATATATATATATATATATATATAATAAATTAGGTATATATCTATATTAACTAACAATTAGAATAATTAGAATAATAAACTAACATAATTTAACAATGGTACAACTAAGGATTATTATGATGATTTATTATAAAATAAATTTAAATACTTATTATTATGTGTTTTTATCAAAATTTAAAATATATAAAATATAATTCCAAATATGAAAATTAAAGTAGATGTATATTTAAAGTGACATTATATAGCTTAATATGATAAAAATATTGTAACGTAATATAATATCTTATAAATGATAATAAAAAAATTATAAATTAAACTAAATATAAAATAATTTAATAATATATAATAATAATAATAACATGCTATTATATTTAATAATATATACACAAAAAAAAAAATCTAAAATTTTCTATTCACAAACATTGTTTTAAAACTAGTAAATAAAATAAATATAATTATCAACATCATAATATTTTTATGAATGATAAATATAATAACATATTATTTATATTTATGTTTTTTATAATAAAACATGATAATAATCCATAGTGATATCATTGTTGAAATTATGCTAGTTTATATATATCTATATATATGACACATATTCAACACTTGTCATATATATAAAAATTAACACATAAAAAAAAATTACCGAACCAAAACTATTACAGCAATTTACACAAGGCTAAGTTTTCTTTTGTGGCAAAAAATATAGTTTTAACGTTTGCTAGAAGAGTGTTATTATGTTGTGCCAATGCCACATGTAACCTACGAGGCATACCACGTAGGCCAAACCAACACAGTCTCCGAGTTAAAAAGAATGAAGTCTGATTAACATGTGTAGGGTTGATGAGTCACAAGATGGGTTTACAGTCAGGTCTTCGGATGACTCACTACAAGTTTGGCACACATCAATTAAACGAGCCTTAATTTCTATACGCATGAAAATTCTGTAATTGTACCACCTGGCAGGTACTTTCATTACCTCGTCCGGATGGTAGCGATAACCTCGCTCGGCAGTCTTTGGTTTCCCGCCGGTCTACCCTTTGTCATTTTCTCCAAGTGTAGTCGGTGTGCTCGTTGACATTAGCTCTTTGTTCAAATCGGAGTTCACAGCTTCATGATTTTTCTCCCGGAATCCCTGTGATTGTGTGACAGACTTAGCAATCTCCGCTCTGGAAAATATTTAAAGGATAAACCCATTGCAGGTATGCAGTCAACTTAGCGCAAAGCTCTCTGGTTACCATTTTCGGCTGTCTTTTACCTTATCTCTCTATTTACAGTCTCAGGGTTTTATCTAACTCAACAAGTTTGACGTGCAGAGTTCTTCATGGACACCACAACAGACCTTGCTGGTTATGGCAGTCTTCTGTCAATGTTTCCTTCATATCGAGGTAAACGTTTGTTGCCCCTTTCCCAAGTAAAATGCTCTAGCTGAACTTCTGCATGTTCCTCTCTTCAATTCTTGGTTATTCAGTCAATTCCTTACATTATTTCTTGACTGTTTTCCTACAGGGTATGCTACTGGTCTCAACCCCTCATTAGGTAATTCTCACACGAAAATAGTTTTTTTTTTGTTTTTGTTTACAGTTAATGTACAAACCCTCCATACAGGAAATTTTTCCCTTGTTTCTTTTACTGACTCCATCTCTGTCGTTCTTGTGCAGAATGGGTAAGTGGATTAATCGACCCTCCGACGCCTTTCCTTGGCTGCCACTTTCAATAAGTCCACGACTAAACTAAACGTTTCCCCTGTACAGGTATTTAATCCTATTGCTCTGTCGAAAACTTCAAGGTTTCGGTTGCTATGGTCTGCGTTGAAACATGCCTTGTTCTGTTAGTCTTCTCTGTGGATTAACCTGCTAGCTACTCATAGATTTTTCCTATACCCCTCGGCAGTATTTGCGGTTTCTATCCATAGGGGTTTTTCTAGGTTTATCGCATTTATCGAACGATGAAGAGTAAATGGGTTAACGGAATTAAGTTCCGGCCCGAATTTGTATAATGGGGTCAGATCTTTGCACTGGCTGTACTATCCCTATTATTTAAGTTTTCTGCATGATCTTGATACTTTAAACTGTTTTGAAATGAAATTAAAGAGATAGTCGATTTGCATGTAATTTCAGTTTTTATAGTTTTAAAGCATATATTTCATATTGTAACCGCAATTATCTATCTCTGCGTTCTGTTATGGTTGACTTATAAGGTGTAAATCTACTTCCGTGTATCGATTCTTCTTGGCGGAAGTTCTTGTGGTTTATATTTTTTGTGCTTTCTCCTTCCTTAAAGATATTAGCTTGTGATTGTACATTGAACCTGTAATTGTCAGGCATCGGTTCCGCTCGAGCTTGAGGGTTGCCTCAAGAAATTTTCTTTCCTACCCTTTTACTCTGAGGACGATATCTTCCTACAGAAGTTAGGGTTTTTCTTTATGTAAAAAGATATTACGTTCTCTGGTTTGTTCTTTCGGCTTATGGCTAAAACTATCAGGCACTACGATAATTTGCCATGCACTTTGTTCTGTTCTCTATTTCACTTACAGAACGTTTTTATCTTACTTTCCTGTTTGCTTGCCATAAACGAGATTTCGCTATTGCTATTACAATCACAGGAAATAATAATAATATTTTGACCAGAAAAGGAAAAAGAATACTTCTTTCTTCATTCTAGAGGCTTCAGGGCAAAATAAATACAAAGAGAAGAGAATGTTTTCATAGTTTTGTTATTTAAACTATTAGAGCCCGTACTGTTCCTTTCCTCAAATCTATACAATATCCTAAACAGATTTATTTACTCTATTTGATATTTTGGGTTTGCTAAAAACAAACTAGCTCAAACCCTTGTAAAATACATTCATAAATCTGCTGAAATTATTCCAAGATGTTTATACAATCAACCATATCACTCTAAACTATTTATCCAGTTAACAATAGCACACAGAAAACTAAATAAATCTATTTAAAAATCACACAGCATTTACTTATCTGAGTCTTAGGTAATCCTTCCTTTTCAGTTGTTATCCTCCCAACCTTTCAAGGGAGGTTATTACATCCTCCACTTGCCCCCTAGCTCCTGAATTCTGGACGGTGCCACAGGTTAAAAGTGGAGATACCTCTGCTGTGACCTCTGGATGGCCTATCCAGTCACTAATAGGAATCTGATCAGTCAATGGATTTTGGGAAAACAATATTCCACTGGGCTTCCCCAACTCAAGAAAATGCTTTTCCCCTTTTTCCAAAAGTTTTCAGAACCCTCACCCCTTTCCAGGATTCTCCTTTTATCCTAAAGGGGTGGGTAACTGTATCTCCTAACTGTCAATCCAACCACCTCCTATTCATAGAAACACTTTTGCAACAGCTTTTAAGGATTCCTTTTCTTTAATTTTATTTTATGTTTTCATTTATTAACTCAGAAACCAAATAATGTTTAATTTCTTGAGCAATTTCCATCAAGTTTTTCCTTGTCCATAATAATAAAAGAAAATAAAACAAAACTAAAAGAGAATAATTAACTAATAATATTTTAACTAACTGTAATTAATTTGTCTCTTTAATGAGGGTGTCACAGTTTCCCCCCCTGAAAGTAACACCATCCTCGGTGTTTCAACCCCTCTCTGGAAAGAGTTTGGCATATGCTTCCTGCATAAACTTTTCTTCCTCCCAAGTAGCTTCGTCTGGTGCAAAGTGCTTCCACTGCACTTTCACCTGAACGACTACTCTTTTGCGGAGCTCAATTTCCCTTCGATCAAGTATGCGTAGAGGCTCTACCAGGAACTCTCCGTCCGGTTCTACCTGAATATTCTGCCAATGAATTACATGTTTCTCATCATGTATGTATCGCTTTAGTAAGGATACATGAAACACATTATGTACCCGAATGTGACTGGGCAATGCCAATCTATAGGCTACTGGTCCGATTCTTTCCAATATTTGGAAAGGACTGCAGTACCAGGGAGCCAACTTAGCACAAGAGGTCCACCTCATAGTGCTTCTTTTAGGCTTAATTTGTACATATACGTGGTCTCCTACCCCGAATTCTCGGTAGGATCGTTTCCGGTCTGCATAAACTTTCTGCCTATCCTGCGCGGCTTTCAAATTCTGTCTTATTCATTTTACCTCTACCTCCATTTCAGCTAGCATTTCAGGTCCCAATAACAGTTTTGTTTCGGGACTGGTCCAGTTTATAGGCGTGAGACATTGCCTACCATATAATGCTTCGAAGGGGCTCATTTTCAGAGACTCTTGATACCCATTGTTGTATGCAAATTCTACCAAGTGCAAGTAATCTTCCCACTTGGTAGGTTGCTGCATTACATACATTCGCAGCATGTCTTCTAGAACCTGATTTACACGCTCTGTCTGCCCATCTGTTTGAGGATGATAAGCAGTACTAAAGTGTATCTGGGTCCCTAATCCAGAAAATAAATTTTTCCAGAAAGCAGATGTAAATTTGACGTCTCGATCTAAAATCACAGTTTTTGGTATGCCATGCAACCTAAAGATCTCCTTCATAAATATATCCGCAATTTGTACCGTCTTATAGGTAGATTGCACAGGTATAAAATGAGTGGATTTGCTTAGTCTGTCCACCACCACCATAATAGAATAATTCTGTCTCCTTGTTCGCGGTAACCCTGTGATGAAATCTAAAGAGATAACTTCCCACTTCCTTTCAGGAATGGGTATAGGCTGCAATAACCCGTCTGGATGTTGATGCTCAGCTTTAACCTGCTGACACTCTAAACACTTGTTTATGTATTCGGCAATGTCCTTACGCATTCCTGGCCGGTAATAAACTTTCCTTACTACTGTAAGCATTTTTGATATCCAGGATGACCAGCGTAATTGCTACGGTGAAATTCATTCAGGATTAATTCTTTAAGATTGATGTGGTTAGGCACATAGATCTTCCCGCGAAAGGTCAAGGCCTGATCGTCACTTTCTCCAAACTCTGTTGCTTTGTTATGTTGTTTGTCATTCTTCATCTGCTACCACAAAAACTTATACTCTAGGTCTTCTTGAGCTTCTTCCTTCAGTTGCTTCAACAATTGGCTTTCCAACTGGTTAAAATATAGAGTAAACAGACTGTGCAATTTCCGAATTAAAACGTCGGCAACTCTATTCTCTTTTCCTTTAACGTGCTGAATGTCCATGTCGAACTCGCTCAGAAATGCATTCCATCTCGCCTGTCTAGAGTTTAAATCTGCTTGTTTAAAATAGCTAGTCAGGCTGCTATGATCTATTTTCAACACAAATATTTTACCCAGGAGATAATGCCTCCATACTCGGAGAGCGTGGACTACTGCCGTAAGATCCAAATCATAAGCAGAATATTTCTGCTCATATTCCTTAAGTTTCCTTGACTCGTAAGCTATTACTTTTCCCTCTTGGGTTAATACTGCTCCAACTCCTTCTTTACTGGCATCCATACAGACTTCGTAATATTTTTCCGGGTCAGCTACCTTCAGTACTGGAGCTATGGTTAGAAGTTTTTTTAGCTTTTCAAAGCTTTCTTGGCATTCTTTTGTCCATCTAAAAACCTTGCCCTTCCTCTGCAAGGATGTAATGGGAAAGGCAATTTTGGAGAACCCTGCTATGAATCTTCTATAATACCCGGCTAAGCCCATGAATGATCTAATGTCTGCCACATTCCGAGGAACTTGCCATTCCATAATGGCTTTGATTTTTTCAGGATCAACAGCTATTCCTTCAGCTATTATGACGTGTCCCAAGTACTGAATTTCTGTTTTAAAGAAATCGCACTTGCTAAATTTCGCATAGAGCTGATGCTTCCTTAGAGTTTCCAATACAATGCGCAAATGCTCCTTATGATCTGCCTCATTTTTAGAGTACACCAGAATATCGTCAATAAAGATGAGTACAAAATTATCTAGGAAACGATGAAAAACACCATTCATTAATCTCATAAAAGTTACTGGCGCATTTGTTAATCCAAAGGGCAGTACAACAAATTCATAATGACCATATCATGTGCGGAAAGTTGTCTTGCAGATATCTTCATCTTTAATCTGAACTTGATGATATCCGGATCTTAAATCAATCTTGGAAAATACCTTAGCCCCTCTTACCTGGTCAAACAAATCATCGATTCTTGGTAGAGGGTACTTGTTTTTAACAGTCAGCTTATTAAGTTGCCTGTAATCCATACACATGCATAATGTCCCATCTTTATTTTTAACGAAAAGAACTGGTGCGCCCCATGGTGACACACTTGGGCGAATATAGCCTTTGTCTAATAATTCTTGTAACTGTATTGTCAATTCAGTTAACTCCGGCACACTCATCCTATATGGGGCTCTTGATACTGGTGAAGCACCCGGCAGCAACTCGATAGTGAAATCAATATCCCTTTTGGGTGGTAGTCCAGGAATTTCTTCTGGGAATACGTCCAAAAATTCCTGCACCACAGGAATATCTTCCAATATTGGGGCCTTTTCCTTAGAATCTGAGTATCCCACTTGAATAGCATATAACTGGCACCCTTTTCTAATACACTTACCCATCTAAGATGTTGTTATTGGTCGTAATTGTACAGGATTTTTAACTCCTTGAACCACTTTCTGCGTACCATCTTGCTTTCTGAATGAGATGGTCTTTTCCTTACAGTCTACTATTGTCCAATGTCTTTCCATCCAATCCATACCCAACAACACATCGTACGATCCTAATGGTAAGATATTTAGATCTACCTCAATCTCCTATTCTGCCACTTCCAGCACACAGTTAGGAATTTTTGTTGTTACCTTACATTTCGCCCCAGTGGCTAACTGTACCAGCCATGAATTTTTAAATTTCTGCTCTTTTAATTTACATAAATCTACTAACTTAGGACTGATGTAACTCAGACTTGCTCCAGGATCAACCAGAATTGAAACAGATTTGGTTAGTAATATACCTTCAATTTCAATCATCGTAGGCTGAAAATCAGCCTGTCGATCTTCTAGCGCTGCATTGATACGATGCACGCTACATGCCACATCTCCTACTGTAGATGCTTCCTGTAGATTTGCTACAATTTCACTTTTGTTTCGTCTGGGACAGTTCTTAAAATAGTGAGCTTCCCCACATCCCCAGCACTTTAAGGGAGGTTTGGAATTCTATCCTAAATCAGGTTTACTTGATGCTTCCGTGGGCTTCTCCTCAGCTGGCCACTTGATTCTTTGGTGGTTTCTCCCAAACTGCTTACTGATTGTGCTTCGTGCTGTATTCCTGAAGCTCCTGTTTTTATTATTCTTAAAGGTAGAGTTACTTTTCTGCCCTTTTTTAGGCTGCCAGCCTTTTCCCACTTCACTCTTGATTTTATTTTGCTGATAACACAACTGTGCTTTTCGGATAGCCTCATCCATGGTCTGGGGGTTAACGAATTCTATCCGTTCTCTCATATGAGAAGGTAGGCTGCTTAAAAATCTTTGTACCTTAGCCTTCTCTTCTCAGAGATAAGGTACATAATGCAGCAGTGAAGTGAACTTTGACACAAATTCTTCTATCGTCATTTGTCCCAGCCGGAGATCATGGAATTCCTTCGCCTTATCATCATAAAATATTTCTGTCAGGTATTTATCTTTAAAGTACTGCTGGAACAGTTCCCAGGTTATGTCGCACTCATCAATGATGCACACATTCTTCACTTCTTCCCACCACAGGGTGGCTTTTTCCCGTAATTGATATATGGCCAGTCTGGCCTTCAAGTTGCAGCTGTACTCACAGACCTGGAAATATTTATTTATATTTATCAGCCAGGCTTCATCTGCTTCTTCTGCCTCACCATCAAATGTCGGTGGCTTAATATTTCGAAATTCTCCCCGCAGCTCCACCCTTTGTCTTTTAGAGTCTTGCTGTCCAGACAAATTGCCCGATTCTGCCTCATTATAATTTCTATTTTTACTTCTCTGAGAGAGGCTCTTTTCAGTTCTGTCATCTGCATTATACTGAGTCTGCTGGTCTTCTGGTTCTGCTGATAATTCTTTTTCAGCACTAGGGTGTTTCATACCCTGATTCTGTCTATCTGACAAACTCTTCAGGATCTTCTCTTGGTCCTGTAACAACCTCACATTGTCCCTTCGAACTCTTGTCATTTCTTCCTGAAGTTGCTGTACTGTATTTAATAAGAATGTAGTTTGCTGCTGCTGCTCTTCAAGCAGCCGACTAGTCTTTTGGTTCTTCTCCATGGTCAATTGTACCCACATCTCCGGGTTCAAAATTGTGGGGGTTTGAGTCCCCTCAGGTTGTGATTGTGTTGCCATTTCCGCTTGCTCTCCTTTGTGCACTAATCACAAGCATTCTGTTAGTAGACCCCTTAAGATCCCAGTGTTTCAACCGGGGTTCCGATACCACTTGACACATATTCAACACTTGTCATATATATAAAAATTAAAACATAAAAAAAAATTACCGAACCAAAACTATTACAGCAATTTACACAAGGCTAAGTTTTCTTTTGTGGCAAAAAATATAGTTTTACCGTTTGCTAGAAGAGTGTTATTATGTTGCGCCAATGCCACATGTAACCTACGAGGCATACCACGTAGGCCAAACCAACACAGTCTCCGAGTTAAAAAGAATGAAGTCTGATTAACATGTGTAGGGTTGATGAGTCACAAGATGGGTTTACAGTCAGGTCTTCAGATGACTCACTACAGGTTTGGCGCGCATCAATTAGACGGGCCTTAATTTCTATACGCATGAAAATTCTGTAATTGTACCACCTGGAAGGTACATTCATTACCTCGTCCAGATGGCAGCGATAACCTCGCTCGGCAGTCTTTGGTTTCCCGTCGGTCTATCCTTTGTCATTTTCTCCAAGTGTAGTCGGTGTGCTCGTCGACATTAGCTCTTTGTTCAGCTCGGAGTTCACAAATTCAGGATTTTTCTCCCATAATCCCTGTGATTGTGCGGCGGACTTAGCAATCTCCACTCTGGAAAATATTTAAAGGATAAACCCATTGCAGGTATGCAGTCAACTTAGCGCAAAGCTCTCTGGTTACCATTTTCGGCTGTCTTTTACCTTATATCTCTGTTTACAGTCTCAGGGTTTTATCAAACTCAACAAGTTTGACATGCAGAGTTCTTCATGGACACCACAACAGAACTTGCTGGTTATGGCAGTCTTCTGTCAATGTTTCCTTCATATCTAGGTAAACGTTTGTTGCCCCTTTCCCAAGTAAAATGCTCTAGCTGAACTTCTGTGTGTTCTTCTCTTCAATTCTTGGTTATTCAGGAAATGCCTTACATTATTTCTTGACTGTTTTCCTACAGGGCATGCTACTGGTCTCAACCCCTCATCAGGTAATTCTCACACGAAAATATTTTTTGTTTTGTTTTTGTTTACAGTTAATGTACAAACCCTCCATACAGGAAAATTTTCCCTTGTTTCTTTTACTGACTCCATCTCTGTCGTTCTTGTGCAGAATGGGTAAGTGGATTAATCGACCCTCCGACGCCTTTCCTTGGCTGCCACTTTCAGTAAGTCCACGGCTAAACTAAACGTTTCCCCTGTACAGGTATTTAATCCTATTGCTCTGTCGAAAACTTCAAGGGTTCGGTTGCTATGGTCTGCATTGAAACAGGCCTTGTGCTGTTAGTCTTCTCTGTGGATTAACCTGCTAGCTACTCATAGATTTTTCCTATACCCCTCGGCAGTATTTGTGGTTTCTATCCATAGGGGTTTTTCTAGGTTTATCACATTTATCGAACGATGAAAAGTAAATGGGTTAACGGAATTATGTTCCGGCCCGAATTTGTATAATGGGGTCATATCTTTGCACTGGCTGTACTGTGCCTATTATTTAAGTTTTCTGCATGATCTTGATACTTTAAACTGTTTTGAAATGAAATTAAAGAGATAGTCGATTTGCATGTAATCTCAGTTTTTATAGTTTTAAAGCATATCTTTCAGATTGTAACCGCAATTATCTATCTCTGTGTTCTGTTATGGTTGACTTATAAGGTGTAAATCTACTTCCTTGTATCGATTCTTCTTGGCGGAAGTTCTTGTGGTTTATATTTTCTGTGGTTTCTCCTTCCTTAAAGATATTAGCTTGTGATTGTACATTGAACCTGTAATTTTCAGGCATCGGTTCCGCTCGAGCTTGAGGGTTACCTCAAGAAATTTGCTTTCCTACACTTTTACTCTGAGGACGCTATCTTCCTACAGAAGTTAGGGTTTTTCTTTATGTAAAAATATATTACGTTCTTTGGTTTGTTCTTTCAGGTTATGGCTAAAACTATCAGGCACTACGATAATTTGCCATGCACTTTGTTCTGTTCTCTATTTCACTTACAGAACGTTTTTATCTTACTTTCCTATTTTCTTGCCATAAACGAGATTTCTCTATTGCTATTACAATCACAGGAAATAATAATAATATTTTGACCACAAAAGGAAAAATAATACTTCTTTCTTCATTATATAGGCTTCAGGGCAAAAGAAATACAAAGAGAACAGAATGTTTTCATAGTTTTGTTATTTAAACTATTAGAGCCCGTACTGTTCCTTTCCTGAAATCTATACAATATCCTAAATAGATTTATTTACTCTATTTGATATTTTGGGTTTGCTAAAAACAAACTAGCTCAAACCCTTGTAAACTACATTCATAAATCTGCTGAAATTATTCCAAGATGTTTATACAATCAACCATATCACTCTAAAATATTTATCCAGTTAAAAATAGCACACAGAAAACTGAATAAATCTATTTACAAATCACACTGCATTTACTTATTTGAGTCTTAGGTAATCCTTCCTTTTCAGCTATTATCCTCCCAACCTTTCAAGGGAGGCTATTACGTCCTCCACTTGCCCCCTAGCTCCTGAATTCTGGACGGTGCCATGGGTTAACAGTGGAGATACCTCTACTGTGACCTCTGGATGGCCTATCCAGTCACTAACAGGAATCTGATCAGTCAATGGATTTCGGGAAAACAATATTCCACTGGGCTTCCCCAGCTCAAGAAAATGATTTTCCCCTTTTTCCAAAAGTTTTCAGAACCCTCACCCCTTTCCAGAATTCTCCTTTTATCCTAAAGGGGTGGGTAACTGTATCTCCTAACTGTCAATCCAACCACCTCTTATTCATAGAAACACTTTTGCAACAGCTTTTAAGGATTCCTTTTCTTTAATTTTATTCTATGTTTTCATTTATTAACTCAGTAACCAAATAATGTTTAATGTCTTGAGCAATTGCCATCAATTTTTTCCTTGTCCATAATAATAAAAGAAAATAAAACAAAACTAAAAGAGAATAATTAACTAATAATATTTTAACTAGCTGTAATTAATTTGTCTCTTTAATGAGGGTGTCACAATATATATATATATATATATATATCTATATATATATATATATATATATATATATATGTATGTATGTATGTATGTATGTATGTATGTATGTATATATATATATATATATATATAATTATAATTCTAATTTAAAATTTGAAATAATATTTAATAATTAAATTTAAATATTTTTATAATTATGTTATTTATTTTTATAATTAATTTGATTGTCAATTTATGTAATTATTATATTTTAATTTTCAAATAATTATAAATATTTTAATTTATTTTATTGTTTTATAAATTTTTTATCTTAAAATATTTATATCTTTTAAAAAAAATTATTATAAAAAAATATTTTAATATTTCAAAATTAATGTTAGGTTTTAAATAAACTAAAAATCTATATATACAAAGCTCCTCTTAGTTTTGAGATGTAAAATATCTACTAACAAGGTCAACCACATGAAGTTGAGAGCTTATATAACCCCAAAAACAGTACATCATTGGCATGGGACTAACCACACCAAAAACAGTCCATCATTGGCATGGGATCATTGGCATGGGACTAACCACACCAAAAACAGTCCATCATTGGCATGGGACTAACCACACACACACACCCACAAAATCCATTGCCAATGAGGCATAATCACTCACATGCATACATGCACACAACAAACATACACATGGGCACAAACATTACACATAATGACTCACAAGGTGACATGTTCACACACATCAGACTTATAATTAATTTTAGAATTAATATTATTTTATGCATGTGTTTCAAATTGAGTATAAATATTATGATGTTGACAATTACAATTATTTTATAAGTTAATTAGTATAAAATTAATAAGTATTTATTTTCTTTATTATATTTAGAGAAATGCATATTTTAAACAAAAATTTAGGATTAATATTTTTCCCTATATTATTAAATTATAGTATTATGAAAAATAAAATTATAAATGAGTCAAATTAATGAAAAAAATTAATTAAAATTAATTGAGTTTATTTATTGTATTGATTTTAGTATTAAATAGTTAATTGATATGTGTTATTATAAATTGATGTTGTTATAAATATTATGTTATTGTTCTTTTTCTTTTTAGTTTCATGATTTGAATGATACTTTATAACATGATAATGGTTGATTGAGTTGTAACTTGTGAGATAATATTATTTCTTTTTACTGTTATTGTAATAAGTATATTATTTTGCAATTTAAAATTATCAAAGTTTAAATAGAAAAAAAATCCATAATAACAATAATAACAATAATAATAACTTAATTAAAAAATCAATAAAAGAAAAAATAATACAATAATAATAATAATAATAATAATAATAATAATAATTTAACAAATATTTAAACTAATATATTTATAAGTTAATATTGAAACTAATACATCTATAAATCAATATTCAAAATAATATATTAATATATAGAAATAATGAGAGTATATTTATAATCATATAAATAAAAAATTAAAAAATATATTTTCACATATCACACTAATATATCTACATGAAAATAATACATATCCAATAGTAAGAAAGAAAGATTCCTACTTATACACATACAAATAAGACATACAAATGTAGAAAAGAATAGATTAATACACACATGAAGAATACATTTGTACACATACAAAGAATACAAGTTAACAAGACACATATAGGAATGTAGCCAATAATAAATTCATACACATGAATACATTCATACACATACAAAGAAAATAATACAAATAAAGAAGACACATTGGAAAGTAGATTCATACACACATGAAGAAGACATTCATACACATACATAGAATACAAGGAAATAAGACAAATTACCAAACAATATATTCATACACACATGAATAAGGCATTCATACACATACAAAAAATACAAGTCAATAGTCACATATAAAGGTAGCAAAGAATAGATTCATACACACACAATAAATACATGTAAACAAGACAAATCAAATGCAACAAAGAATTGTTTCATATACATATAAATCTCATACAAGTAAATACTTCTCAGACAAATACAACAAATAATACATTCATACACATAAAAGTAAAGAATATCCATACAAAAGAATACTAAAAAGATACACACACAAAGCAAATAAGGAAGGAATACCGAAAAACATTCAAGATAATACAACCAACTCTTAAAGATAATTAAATGTATATACATAGAAACACTAAAACCACTACTCTAACACTCAATGCAGACTCAAGAAATACACACATATACATACAAATAAACAATGAAAAAATAGTCAAAAGCATTCAAAATGAGACATTCATCAACATAGAAGAGTAAACAATTCAAACAAGTACATACAAGTAATGCAAAAAATTTCAATAATACATTCACACACAACATATAGAAGTATACATCTCATTCATTGATAAATTCCAAAATAAAAAACACAACAAATATATTATAACTATGGCAATGCAACTAATTAAAACACTATTTCAATTCTCAAAACAATGCATTCATATACATACAAAATAAAGAATCCAAAAGATACATTATTACCAAAATACTTTCATAAATTTATATATCTAAGAAAGAATTATATAAATAATAAAGCCAATACATAAATATTTAAATATAAAAAATTCATAAAAATAAATAATAAAAATATTTAAATATTTACCAACACTCTAAAAAAAATATTAGTATTTTATTTAAATCTATAAAAATATTAATAAAAATATTATACTTCAAATATCATAATAACATAGTTACAATAAAACTATATAAATAAATAAATAAATAAAATCAAAACTAAATCAAAATATTATTTAATATATATATATATATATATATATATAAATAAATTTAGGTTATAATTGTTATATAATTTATTAAGAGTGAGTTATTTTTGTGCAATGTGTCGAGAAGATGTTTAAAACATTGTAAAAAATTTAAATGATTTAAGTGAATAAGAGTGACTTTTCCATTTTTGTTTATATGGGGAAGATGTTTAAAACATTGAAAAATTGTTTAATGATTTATGTGAATAAAAGTAATTTTGTCATTTTCGTATATGTTGGGAAGATGTTAAAAACATGTTTATAAATTATTATTATAATAACATGATATATTTATGTTTGTGCATATTGGAGTTACTATAAAAACTAAAGATCATGAAAACCATGAACACAAGGAACACAACTCAAAAGAGAGTTACAATTTTAAAACATGTTTATAAATTATTATTATAATAACATGATATATTTATGTTTGTGCATATTGGAGTTACTATAAAAACTAAAGATCATGAAAACTGTCACACCTCGAATTTTTTTTTTTTTTTTTTCCACATCAGTTCCTTCTATGGTTTCTCCATTCTCAACTATTTGAACTTTGATTAGGGTCAAGGTGTAGCAACTTCTCTTAATCTATTACTATGTTAACATTCAGGCCCTTGGTCCTTACCACATTTATTATATTAACCTTCAGATCATTTATCATTAAAATTTGAAATATTCTTATATCCAAAGCCTATACCCAAAATTTGGATAAAAAGGTTTTACCCTAGGCGCTCGTATATTTACCTAGAGCCCCAATATAGGCACTCGTATGTTTACCTAGAGCCCCAATACTATATTTCGACCTTAAGATATGTAAACATGTGCAACGATAGCTTAACTAGACATGCATATCTTAAAATTTAATGTCCTATTTGATATATTACATAATGGTTATAAGTGATTAATCCCAAGTACATCGCTTCCATATATTATTCTTTGTAATACATGTGATCTATCATATAATAGTTATATATGATAAACCTAACCAAGTTCAAAATCTACGTGTTACTAATTTATCATAACCCTGACATTGCAGTCAGCCTTGCGTACGAGTGAGCAGGTTTCACGGCTAGGGTTTGGCTATGAATACCACGTTCACTCAACCCTTGTTTCGGTCAAACCCTAAACGGCGCTCTGTTCCATACTCGGCCACCTATCCTCACGCGTATGGAAGATTTCTTGAGCCGGATTTGTGTAGATGACAGTTTTCTGAGCGTGACCGCGTTGCGTGCTTACACAGACGAAATGGTACAAACCGAGGTCGCCATACGCTTCCGATTGACGTGCTTAGGGCTCAAGACTGTGCCACCTCCTTTCACCACTTGCACAACCGCTCCTGTCCTGCGAACGCGTTTAATCAACAGCTAGAGAGGAAATGGGGAGGGTCTTTTCGATGAGCATAATCTCAGGAATTCGCCGGCAACTAGCTTTCCAGGTACTCTAACACAGAATTTAAATAATATTAAATTGAAAGAAGGGTACCGAGATTGAGGTTCAGCGTTGATCCTGGTAATCTCCTTCAGGCTTTTCGTGGAACTCGAGATCACTGGAGTGTACCCGTGCCCCCCCTGGAACTGGATTTTTCCAGTACGTTTTGCTATTTCGATTTAGGGTTTGGTTCCTATTAAAATCCTTTCACCCCACCAGAGCTCATTACTGTTCGAATCATTTTTCTCGTTGTTTCAGGCCCCTCGGAGTTAAGGATTTCTGAACTTTCATAGTCGACTCACGCTCTACAGGCAACCAAGGTTAACACCTCCTTACCTGGTTATTCCTCTTCCTCATTCAGCTAGTTATGCATTCCCTTCTACGTTGAATATATTCTGCACCTCTTTGCTGGCTAGTCATTCGCATTGGTTGTTTTTTTTTTTTTCAGTTATTCTTATGATACACTTACTGGTTGTTTCATGAATGTAGGGCAGGTGTCAGACTGGTGTTCGAGGTTCTGTTTGATGACAGGTGAAGAATTTTGGTTATCCAGTCGCCAGCTCGTTTTCTTTTCTCTAGATTTGCATCCATGGCGAGTATCTTATCCTCGTAGGGGTATTCACCCTAACCCAGCCTGTTAATACTATTATTTGACGTTTTCTTCATCTTTTTATGACGCGGCTGCATTTGTTTTCGTGTGCTTGTTTTAGATTCCTACTCTCGGTATTTATCCCTATGTTCTGCTAACCAGCAACTCCGGCGGTTGTTGTGCAGGATTCCTACGCATCGATTTTTTTCCAGGAGCATTGTGGGCGCGCTACGCTGGTCAACCGTCACATAAGGAATTCTGGTTTAATAACGTTCTTAATGTTAGAAGTTTTGTTGTTCATTTTGTTCTTCTGTACGTTGTACATCGGTTAACCAAATCACAGATTAAATTGTGCAGGGTCTGTTATTTACATTGGCGAAATAAGATATTGATTCGTATTTCACTCTTATAGTCCTAGGCCTTTTATGTAAAACGAGATTTTAACTGTCTACGCCCTATTTTTATGACAAGGTTAAATCATCGTTTTACAATTTTAGCGATTGATTTAGCAAGGTATGCTTTATAAAGGCTGTGTAATATAAACTTACTACCTCGCATAGTAGTTTACGAAACCAATTATACCCCAAGACTATTACGTGCTTTACTATTTTTACCATTCCGATAAAAACTACCATTCCTTTTTTTTTACACATGATTCATATATATATGATTCGCATGTATAACTCTTTTTGACACATATGCTTCATATATATGTATAGCTTATATTTTTTTTTTTTGTTTAGCCGATACTAAAAGGTTCTAATTGTGCTATTTATTGGCATTTGGTAATATATGTATCTTTTATTTAAATTCCTATACATGTATTCAATAGTGCATTTGAGGATATACATAGAGCATAGATTACATCCATAGCCATAATATTTATTTCAATGTTAGAGGTGGATTTAAATTCGTAAGACTTATAAAGGCTATAATTGTTGTAACACTTCTATAGTGTAGATTTACTTCTTGGTTTAATAAGAGTACATATTCTAAAGTCCTTGCTCTTAAGTTCTATTTTTCTTTTGATGTATACCTATATGTATTCATTACAGTGCCTCGCCTAGAGGACTCGATTTATAACTTAAGTATTTTCTATGATATTTGGGTTTCAAGGGTTAAGGATAGGTTAGAAATGCAATATATTCACTTATATCGTTATAATAATCATATAGAGTAGACTTACTTCCTTTTTCCGTCAAAACTCTGAATGTCATATTCTAATATTTTACTTTCTTCCCTTTTTGTTTTGTACCATGTCCACTTCAATTCTGCTACACTATTTTTCTAGCATACATATGAGCATAAAATATCACATTTGTATTTACAGGAAACAAGATAATATTTAATTATCTGTGGAGACTAAGTAACTTCAGATTTAAACCAACCTTGGTTTAGAGTTTCTGTGGTTTCTACTCTATGGATTTCTGGTCTACAACTAAACAGAATCTGGAAGGTGAATGCCTTAGGATGGACTCTATTAAATGTAGTACTAAAATCAATCATACAAATTCTCTTGAAGTTTTATATGTAGCTAATTCATACCATAATACATCCAATGAACAAAATTTTCAAGAACATACCACTATTGCAAATGACCAACCTCCCAACCTTAGAGTCTTCTTTGTCTCCGAGAACTCACCCCCGAGCTGAGATCACCTCCACTACAGATCAACCTCTGATCTGCTTAGGAGCAGCTTATTTAAGCTCATAATTCCCCAAAGCATGTTTCTAATTCTGCGTCCAGAATAGCAGGATGCTTTCTTTCCTGTTTAGCCTAGGCTTCCCATTTTGGGAATCTTTAAAGCTGTTTTATGCTTTTCCTCAGCTTTTCCAGCTTTTCTTACCTCTTCCCAATTACGTTCCTCATCATTGGGGAAATTTAGATTCCTCCTCAAAATCTAAATTAATTTCTTTCAAGGATTTTTGAAAGATTGTGGGGATTTGTTGCCTTATCCACCTCATGGATTTGGCAAGTGATCTCTAATTCTCATCTTGGTCAAACTACACAATCAATTTATTTATTTCCTCAAATTAATTATTCAAATACATTCACACCATACTTATCCTTTGGGGTCCACTCCCCTTAGGATTTAAAGTTCACATGTCCAATTTTTCAAACTCAACACAGAAATTGGGGGTGTTACATATTCCCCCTCTGAAAATAAACACCGTCCTCGGTGTTATTATTCAACTACTAAAGTTCATTTAAACAAAAATGGATATTTCTCCATCATTTCAGCTTCCCTTTCCCAGGTAGCTTCTTCAGCAGTAAAGTGCTTCCATTGCACTTTTACTCTGGCCACTGTTTTGTTTCTCAATTCAATTTCTTCCCGCTCCAATATTTGAAGCGGTTATGGCAGAAACTCCCCTTCTGGTTCCACCTGTACAACATTCCAATCAACTATGTGAGAAGCATCATGAACATATCTTTTTAGTAATGAAATATGAAACACATCATGCACTCTAACATGGGGTGGTAGGGCTAGCTTGTAAGCCACTGGTCCCACCCTTTCTAAAATTTTAAAAGGCCCACAATATCTAGGTGCCAGTTTTGTACAACTTCCAGCATAAAGTGTGCTCTTTTTGGGTTTGATGCGTAAATACACATGATCCCCCACTTTGAATTCTCGGTGCACTCTTTTCTTATCAGCATAGCTTTTCTGGCGATCTTGTGCTGTCTTGATATTTCTTTGTATCTGTTTAACAATTCTCTCCATCTCTTGTAAAGCATCAGGTCCCAACACCAGTTTATCCTCTGGTTGACTCCAGCTCAAGGGAGTACGGCACTTCCTCCCATAGAGTGCCTCAAACGGACTCATCTTAATAGAGGATTGGTAACTACTATTATAGGCAAACTCAACTAAATGCAGATACTCTTCCCATTTTGATGGCCTATCCATCACATACATTCTCAGCATATCCTCTAAAATTTGGTTTGTCCTTTCTGTTTGCCCATCAGTTTGAGGGTGATAGGCCGTACTAAAATTCAGCTGAGTACCCATTCCTGCAAACAATCCTTTCCAAAACGCTGCTGTAAACTTAGCATCCCGATCTGAGACAATCACCTTGGGAACTCCATGAAGCCTTACTATCTCCTTTAGGAAAACATTTGCTACTTGAGCTGTTCCAAAGGTAGATTTCACTGGTATAAGTGGGCAACTTTTGTGAGAGTGTCTACGACTACCATTACAGAATCATGTTGATATTTAGTCTTGGGTAATCCTATTATAAAATCCATGGAAACTGTGTCCCATTTCCATTCTGCAATTGGCAAAGGGTTTAAAAGCCCTGCTGGGTGTTGATACTCAACTTTAACTAACTGACATTCCATACATCTACTTAAATACTTTGCCACATCTCTTTTCATTCCTGGCCAGAACAACTTCTTCTTCAAGGCTGTTAACATCTTTTGGTATCCTGGATGTCCTGCATAGGGATGTTTGTGATATTCATCTAGAATTTCTCTTTTCAATGACTCTATATCGGGAATATACAACCTGTTTTTGTAATAGAGTAGCCCTCTTTGGTTTTTAGTGAAATCAGTTTTATCCTTTTTCTGTAGTTTCACCAAGACTGCTTCATAGTTGGGATCTTGATTTGCTGCTTTTCCTACCAATTCCTCTATCTCCATCTGGGCACTACTCCCAATGATGTTTAAATGTTGACAAGCATTTCTACTTAAGGCATCCGCAACCTTATTTTCTTTTCCCTTGATATGCTTTATATCCATATCAAATTCACTTAGCAAGGACATCCATCTGGCTTGCCTTGCATTCAGGTCAGTTTGGGAAAAGAAATATTTGAGGCTAATATGATCAGTCATCAAGGTGAACTTCTTCCCCAGCAGATAGTGCCTCCACATTTTTAAAGCATGGATAACAGCTGCAAATTCCAAATCACATGCACTATAATTCTGTTCATGTATTTTCAGTTTCCTAGATTCATAGGCAATGACTGAATTTTCCTGCAACAGGACTCCTCCCAGCCCTTCTCTGCAAGCATCTGTACATACAAAAAACTCTTTATCAGGATCAACAATTTTTAATATAGGGGCTGAAATAAGTTTTTTTTTCAATTGTTCGAAACTGTTTTGACATTTCTCAGTCCACACGAACTTAACACCCTTCCTTTGTAATGAGGTTATGGGATTTTCTATAGCAGAAAATCTCTCCACAAATCTGCGATAATAGCCTGCAATTCCCATAAATGATCTTACTGCTGAGACATCAGTGGGGACTGGCCATTCTTTAATGGCTTTTATCTTTTCAGGGTCAACTGCCAACCCTTTTTCAAAAATAATATGACCCAGATACTGAATTTTATCTTTATAAAATTCACATTTGCTAAACTTGGCATATAGCTGGTTTTCTTTTAAAGTCTGCAACACTATTCTCAGATGTTCCTTATGTTCATCCTCATTTTTGGAGTAAACTAAGATATCATCTATGAACACTAGAACAAATTTATCCAAATACTTATTCAACACACTGTTCATCAGGCACATAAATGTGGCAGGGGCATTCGTCAAACCAAAAGGTAGGACTACAAATTCGTAATGCCCATACCTGGTTCGAAATGCTGTTTTGCTGATGTCTTCTTCTTTAATTCTAAGATGGTGATAACCAGTCCTTAGGTCTATCTTGGAAAAGACTGAAGCTCCTCTCACTTGATCAAAAATATCATCAATTCTAGGAAGTGGATATCTATTCTTAATGGTCAATTTGTTCAGTTGACGATAGTCAATGCACATCCTAAAAGTTCCATCCTTCTTTTTCACAAATAAGACCGGAACTCCCCAAGGAGACACACTTGGTCTGATATACCCTTTATCTAACAGTTCCTGTAATTGCATTTTTAGTTCCATTAGTTCAGGAGGGCTCATTCGATAAGGTGCTCGGGAAACAGGTGTTGCTCCTGGTACCAGATCGATTGAAAAATCAATCTCTCTTTTGGGGGGAAGATGAGGGATTTCCTTGGGAAAGACTTCCTTAAATTCTCTGATGACTGGTATAGCATCCAGTAACTCTTCCTCAGTTTTCTGTTCTATTTCTTCTACATGCACTGCATAGACTTGGTATCCTTTTCTAGCTGTTTTTTTCAATTGTAAGGCTGATATTTGTCTTACTGAAATGGATTTTGGTTTCCCTTTTAGTGTAAAAGGTTTCCCTTCCTCATCCACACAATGCAGGGTTTTATCCCAGCAGTTCATCAGAGCTTTCTTCTTTTCCAACCAATCCATTCCTATCAGCAGATCATAGGATCCTAATGGCAATATGTTCAAATTTAATTCTGTTGGAAAACCATTTAATTGTATTGCTGTTTTGGGCAATTTATGTGTGACTTTTCTCTTAGTTCCAGTGGCCAGCTGTACCAACCATGACTGCTGAAATTTTTCAGGTTTAATTTTACATTTTTCTACAATTCCAGGACTAATGTAACTCAAAGAAGCACCTGGATCAATCAAAACAGTAATAGGTAGGTCATAAATCTTACCCTCCATTTCCACCATGGTTGCTTGATATTCTGCTTGCCGATTTTCCAATGCAGCACTGATAGTTGGTATATTTATGGCTATGTCATTGACTGTTGTTGCCTCTCACTCTCTGCTGATCATATGAATATTTTGATGGGGACAATCCCTCATCATGTGGGGTTCTCCACAGCCCCAGCACTTCAAAGGCTCCTTCATTCTGACTGTCCCTTCCTATTTATTATTCCCTTCTACTTGTTTGGAAGCCACTTGAGACTGAGCAGTTTGGCTTTCTTTTGGTTTACTGAATTTTTTCCGCTGATGATCTCTGCCAAAATTTCTTAGATATGCTGGTTTTGGTCTTTTACCTTTGAACTCACCCTTGTTCAGCCAGCTCTTCCCTTGTTCAGCTTTACCTTTAAACTACTGATAGCATAATCTGGCTTTTCTAACAGCTTCATCCATGGTCTTTGGGTTATCAAACTCAATTTTCTCCTTATACACAGTAGGCAAGCAATTCAAAAACCTTTGTACCTTTGCCTTTTATTCCCTAATGTAAGGGACATACCTCAGTAAATTAGTAAACTTAGTGACAAACTCATCAATGGTGAGCTGTCCCAGTCTAAGTTCGTGGAATTCTTTTGCTTTATCATCATAATATCGTTCGTTCAAATAACGATTCTTGAACTTAGCCTGAAAGTCTTCCCAAGTAACTGTCTTTTCATCAATGGCATGCACCATTTTTGTCTCTTCCCACCATAGTGTAGCCTTTCCTTGTAGCTGATACACAGCTAATCTAGCCTTCAGATTGCTCTCATATTCATATACTTGGAAATACTTGATCATGTTCAGCAACCAAGCTTCAGCATCCTCTTCCTTCTCCCCATCATAGGAGGGAGGTTTGATCTTTCGGAATTCTCCCTGCAATTCTCTTTTCTGTTTATGTTGTTGTCTAGCAGCATCATCATCATCAGACTCATCCATCTTTCTCTTTCCGAAACCTTCGCTTTCCTGGATGTTCCGGGAAGTTAGTTCTCTGATGAGCTTTTCCTGCTCCTTACTGGCTGATGACAACATGTCATTCTGGCTTTTCAGTTCAGCCAATTCTCGTTGCAGCCTATGCAACATAGCCAGTACCGGGGCATTGGGATCTGGAGTAGCAAACTCATCATGCAGATCCACATAAATTCCTCCTTCTTCAGCCATTTTAGCACCACACTGTACACACTCATAAATTTAATCAGTCAAACACAAAAATAAAATAACAATCTCTACACTGCTCAATAACATTCAGAATTTAGTGAGCAGAATAATAACAGCCCAGTTTTTGCACTTGGGCTGTGATACCATTTGTCACACCTCCAATTTTTTTTTTTTTTTTCCACATCAGTTCCTTCTATGGTTTCTCCATTCTCAACTATTTGAACTTTGATTAGGGTCAAGGTGTAGCAACTTCTCTTAATCTATTACTATGTTAACATTCAGGCCCTTGGTCCTTACCACATTTATTATATTAACCTTCAGATCATTTATCATTAAAATTTGAAATATTCTTATATCCAAAGCCTATACCCAAAATTTGGATAAAAAGGTTTTACCCTAGGCGCTCGTATATTTACCTAGAGCCCCAATATAGGCGCTCGTATGTTTACCTAGAGCCCCAATACTATATTTCGACCTTAAGATATGTAAACATGTGCAACGATAGCTTAACTAGACATGCATATCTTAAAATTTAATGTCCTATTTGATATATTACATAATGGTTATAAGTGATTAATCCCACGTACATCGCTTCCATATATTATTCTTTGTAATACATGTGATCTATAATATAATAGTTATATATGATAAACCTAACCAAGTTCAAAATCTACGTGTTACTAATTTATCGTAACCCTGACATTGCAGTCAGCCTTGCGTACGAGTGAGCCGGTTTCACGGCTAGGGTTTGGCTACGAATACCATGTTCACTCAACCCTTGTTTCGGTCAAACCCTAAACGGTGCTCTGTTCCATACTCGGCCACCTATCCTCACGCGTATGGAAGATTTCTTGAGCCGGATTTGTGTAGATGACAGTTTTCTGAGCGTGACCGCGTTGCGTGCTTACACAGACGAAATGGTACAAACCGAGGTCGCCATACGCTTCCGATTGACGTGCTTAGGGCTCAAGACCGTGCCACCTCCTTTCACCACTTGCACAACCGCTCCTGTCCTGAGAACGCGTTTAATCAACAGCTGGAGAGGAAATGGGGAGGGTCTTTTCGATGAGGATAATCTCAGGAATTCGCCGGCAACTAGCTTTCCAGGTACTCTAACACGGAATTTAAATAATATTAAATTGACAGAAGGGTACCGAGATTGAGGTTCAGCGTTGATCCTGGTAATCTCCTTCAGGATTTTCGTGGAACTCGAGATCACTGGAGTGTACCCGTGCCCCCCCTGGAACCGGATTTTTCCAGTACGTTTTGCTATTTCGATTTAGGGTTTGGTTCCTATTAAAATCCTTTCACCCCACCAGAGCTCATTACTGTTCGAATCATTTTTCTCGTTGTTTCAGGCCCCTCGGAGTTAAGGATTTCTGAACTTTCATAGTCGACTCGCGCTCTACAGGCAACCACGGTTAACACCTCCTTACCTGGTTATTCCTCTTCCTCATTCAGCTAGTTATGCATTCCCTTCTACGCTGAATATATTCTGCACCTCTTTGTTGGCCAGTCATTCACATTGGTTGTTTTTTTTTTTTTTCAGTTATTCTTATGATACACTTACTAGTTGTTTCATGAATGCAAGGCAGGTGTCAGACTGGTGTTCGGGGTTCTGTTTGATGACATGTGAAGAATTTTGGTTATCCAGTCTCCAGCTCGTTTTCTTTTCTCCAGATTTGCATCCATGGCGAGTATCTTATCCTCGTAGGGGTATTCACCCTAACCCAGCCTGTTAATACTATTATTTGACGTTTTCTTCATCTTTTTATGACGCGGCTGCATTTGTTTCCGTGTGCTTGTTTTAGATTCCTACTCTCGGTATTTATCCCTATGTTCTGCTAACCAGCAACTCCGGCGGTTGTTGTGCAGGATTCCTACGCATCGATTTTTTTATAGGAGCGTTGTGGGCGCACTACGCTGGTCAACCGTCACATAAGGAATTCTAGTTTAATAACGTTCTTAATGTTAGAAGTTTTGTTGTTCATTTTGTTCTTCTGTACGTTGTACATCGGTTAACCAAATCACAGGTTAAATTGTGCAGGGTCTGTTATTTACATTGGCGAAATAAGATATTGATTCGTATTTCACTCTTATAGTCCTAGGCCTTTTATGTAAAACGAGATTTTAACTGTCTACGCCCTATTTTTATGACAAGGTTAAATCATCGTTTTACAAATTTCCAAGCAATCATTGACGTAGCAGAAGGCTTTATAGGCTACAGGTAATATAAACTTTACTACCTCGGTATAGTAGTTTACAGAAACCAATTATACCCCACGGCTATTACGTGCTTTACCATTCCGGAGAATTTTTTTTTTTTTTTTTTTTTTACACATATGTTTCATATATATATGATTCATATCTACATCTCCCTTTTTTTGACATATATGGTTCTTATATATGTATAGCTTAATTTTTTTTGTTTAGCCGATACTAAAAAGTTCTAATCTTTTATTTATCGACACTTGCAATATATGTATTTTTGTTTTAATTTCCTATACATGTATTCGATAGTGCATTTGGTGATATACATATAGCATAGATTTCATCCATAACCATAATATTTATTTCATGATCTAGAGGTGGATTTAAATTTCAATAGACTCCATAAAGGCTATAGATGCTAGAATACTTATAGGTTAGATTTACTTTAGTTTAATAAGAGTACATATTCTAAAGTCCTTTGCTCTAAGTTCTATTTTTCTTTTGATGTATACCTATATGTATTCAATAGTGCTTGACTAGAGGACCTTAATTATAAATTAAGTCTTTTGCTATAATACTTGTTTTCAAGGATTAAGGATAGATTTAGAAATGCAATATATACACTTATAACTGTTATAATAATCATATAGAGTAGAATTACTCTTTTCTGTCACAATTTCGAATGTCATATTCTAATATCTTACTTTCTTCCCTTTTTGTTTTGTACCATGTAAACTTCAGTTCTGCTACAATATTTTTCTAGCATACATATGAGCATAAATATCACATTTGTAACTACAGGAAACAAGATAATATTTAATTATCTGTGGAGACTAAGTAACTTCAGATTTAAACCAACCTTGGTTTAGAGTTTCTGGGGTTTCTACTCTATGGATTTCTGGTCTACAACTAAACAGAATCTGGAAGGTGAATGCCTTAGGATGGACTCTGTTAAATGTAGTACTAAAATCAATCATACAAATTCTCTTAAATTTTTATATGTAGCCAATTCATACCATAATACATCAGAATGAACAAAAATTACAAGAACATACCACTATTTCAATTGACCAACCTCCCAACCTTAGAGTCCTCTTTGTCTCCCAGAACTCACCCCCGAGTTGAGATCACCTCCATCAAAGATCAACCTCTGATCTGATTAGGAGCAGCTTATTTAAGCTCATATTTCCCCAAAGCATGTTTCTAATTCTGCGTCCAGAATAGCAGGATGCTTTCTTTCCTGTTTAGCCTAGGCTTCCCATTTGGGACTCTTTAAAGCTGTTTTATGCTTTTCCTCAGCTTTTCCAGATTTTCTTACCTCTTCCCAACTACTTTCCTCTTCATTGGGGAAATTTAGATTCCTCCTCAGAATCTAAATTAATTTCTTTCAAGGATTTTTGAAAGATTGTGGGGATTTGTTGCCTTATCCATCCTCATGGATTTGGCAAGTGATCTCTAATTCTCATCTTGGTCAAAATGCACAACCATTTTATTTATTTCATCAATTTAATTATTAAATTACATTCACACCATACTTATCCTTTGGGGTCCACTCCCTAGATTTAAAACACATGTCCAATTTTTTTAAACTCAACACGTAAATTAAGTTGCAAACATAACATGGTAACACAACTCAAAGAGAGTTACAATTTTATAAACCTTCCCACGAGCCATTTGGAGGGGTGACTCCCATCCACACAATAAATAGCCTAGTCCTTTTTTAATGATAGTTCATACATTGTTTCCGATGAGTATATCCAAACAAAAAGCTGTCATTTTTTTTCTAATTACAAATATTAAAAATTTACATAAAATAGATAATGTACTCGGACTCACTCAAGAACAACTCCAATCTGCATTGATAAATTTTCTTCGCAACATAAAACACCGAAATGTATATTGTTAGTATACAATTTTTTCATAATAACTTGTAACATAATTAAATTTACTATCTATATTAAAACAAAAACAAAACAAAACCAAACCATTTTTTTATACATGATAAGATCTAAGAAAACATTAATACAATTATGTAAAGTTATCAAAATATAATATAACTAACAAATTTAATATAATATAAATATAAATATAAATATATTTTAAAAAAAATGTTACATTGTAAATTTAATAAAAAAATAAAAGTTGCTAAATAAGAGAGAGGAAAAAGAATCTTTTGATTACGTGAAATCTGTTTTAGGATATGAACACCTTTTCACTACTAATCAGTTATGACAGCTTTCAACAGTTGCCCACTATTGCATATGTTTTAGGTTATAATTGTTATATAATTTATTAAGAGTGAGTTATTTTTGTGCAATGTGTCGAGAAGATGTTTAAAACATTGTAAAAAAATTAAATGATTTAAGTGAATAAGAGTGACTTTGCCATTTCTGTTTATATGGGGAAGATGTTTAAAACATTGAAAAAATGTTTAATGATTTATGTGAATAAAAGTAATTTTGTCATTTTCGTATATGTTGGGAAGATGTTTAAAACATGTTTATAAATTATTATTATAATAACATTATATATTTATGTTTGTGCATATTGGAGTTACTATAAAAAATAAAGATCATGAAAACAATGAACACAAGGAACACAACTCAAAAGAGAGTTACAATTTAACCTTCCTACGAGCCATTTGGAGGGGGTTGAATTCCCATCCACACAACAAATAGCCTAGTCCTTTTATTAATGATAGTTCATGTACATTGTTTGATGAACATATCCAAACAAAAAAAGTCATTTTTTTTCTAATTACAACATTAAAAATTTACATAAAAATAGATAATGTCTTCTACTCACTCAAGAACAACTCAACTTCGGCATTGATAAATTTTCTGCAACATAAAACACTGAAATGATATTGTTAGTATACAATTTTTTCATAATAACTTGTAACATAATTAAATTTACCATTCATATTAAAACAAAAAAAACAAAAAACAAAACCAAAACCATTTTATACATGATAAAGATCAAGAAAAAACATTAATAGAATTATGTAAAGTTATCAAAATATAATATAACTAACAAATTTAATATAATATAAATATAAATATAAATATATTTTAAAAAAAAAATGTTACATTGTAAATTTAATAAAAAAATAAAAGTTGCTAAATAAGAGAGAGGAAAAAGAATCTTTTGATTACGTGAAATCTGTTTTAGGATATGAACACCTTTTCACTACTAACCAGTTATGACAACTTTCAACAGTTGCCCACTATTGCATATGTTTTAGGTTATAATTGTTATATAATTTATTAAGAGTGAGTTATTTTTGTGCAATGTGTCGAGAAGATGTTTAAAACATTGTAAAAAATTTAAATGATTTAAGTGAATAAGAGTTATTTTGCCCTTTCTGTTTATATGGGGAACATGTTTAAAACATTGAAAATTTGTTTAATGATTTATGTGAATAAAAGTAATTTTGTCATTTTTGTATATGTTGGGAAGATGTTTAAAACATGTTTATAAATTATTATTATAATAACATGATATATTTATGTTTGTGCATATTGGAGTTACTATAAAAACTAAAGATCATGAAAACCATGAACACAAGGAACACAACTCAAAAGAGGGTTACAATTTAACCTTCCTAAGAGCCATTTGGAGGGGGTTGAATTCCCATCCACACAACAAATAGCCTAGTCCTTTTATTAATGATAGTTCATGCACATTGTTTGATGAGCATATCCAAACAAAAAAAAGTCATTTTTTTCTAATTACAACATTAAAAATTTACATAAAAATAGATAATGTCTTCGACTCACTCAAGAACAACTCAACTTCAGCATTGATAAATTTTCTACAACATAAAACACTGAAATGATATTGTTAGTATACAATTTTTTCATAATAACTTGTAACATAATTAAACTTACCATTCATATTAAAACAAAAAAAACAAAAAACAAAACCAAAACCATTTTATACATGATAAAGATCAAGAAAAAAACATTAATACAATTATGTAAAGTTATCAAAATATAATATAACTAGCAAATTTAATATAATATAAATATAAATATAAATATATTTAAAAAAAAAATGTTACATTGTAAATTTAATAAAAAAATAAAAGTTGCTAAATAAGAGAGAGGAAAAAGAATCTTTTGATTACGTGAAATATGTTTTAGGATATGAACACCTTTTCACTACTAACCAGTTATGACAGCTTTCAACAGTTGCCCACTATTGCATATGTTTTAGGTTATAATTGTTATATAATTTATTAAGAGTGAGTTATTTTTGTGCAATGTGTCAAGAAGATGTTTAAAAAATTGTAAAAAAATTAAATGATTTAAGTGAATAAGAGTGACTTTGCCATTTCTGTTTATATGGGGAAGATGTTTAAAACATTGAAAAAATGTTTAATGATTTATGTGAATAAAAGTAATTTTATTACTTTTCAAGATATGTTGGGAAGATGTTTAAAACATGTTTATAAATTATTATAATAACATTATATATTTATGTTTGTGCATATTGAGTTACTATAAAAACTAAAAGATCATGAAACCATGAAATTGAAGGAACACAACTCAAAAGAGAGTTACAATTTAACCTTCCTACGAGCCATTTGGAGGGGGTTGAATTCCCATCCACACAACAAATAGCCTAGTCCTTTTATTAATGATAGTTCATGTAAATTGTTTGATGAGCATATCCAAACAAAAAAGTCATTTTTTTTCTAATTACAACATTAAAAATTTACATAAAAATAGATAATGTCTTCGACTCACTCAAGAACAACTCAACTTCGGCATTGATAAATTTTCTGCAACATAAAACACTGAAATGATATTGTTAGTATACAATTTTTTCATAATAACTCGTAACATAATTAAATTTACCATTCATATTAAAACAAAAAAAACAAAAAACAAAACCAACACCATTTTATACATGATAAAGATCAAGAAAAAAACATTAATAGAATTATGTAAAGTTATCAAAATATAATATAACTAACAAATTTAATATAATATAAATATAAATATAAATATATTTAAAAAAAAAATGTTACATTGTAAATTTAATAAAAAAATAAAAGTTGCTAAATAAGAGAGAGGAAAAAGAATCTTTTGATTACCTGAAATCTGTTTTAGGATATGAACACCTTTTCACTACTAACCAGTTATGACAGCTTTCAACAGTTGCCCACTATTGCATATGTTTTAGGTTATAATTGTTATATAATTTATTAAGAGTGATTTATTTTTGTGCAATGTGTCGAGACGATGTTTAAAACATTGTAAAAAAATTAAATGATTTAAGTGAATAAGAGTGACTTTTCCATTTCTGTTTATATGGGAAAGATGTTTAAAACATTGAAAAAATGTTTAATGATTTATGTGAATAAAAGTAATTTTGTCATTTTCGTATATGTTGGGAAGATGTTTAAAACATGTTTATAAATTATTATTATAATAACATGATATATTTATGTTTTTGCATATTGGAGTTACTATAAAAACTAAAGATCATGAAAACCATGAACACAAGGAACACAACTCAAAAGAGAGTTACAATTTAACCTTCCTACGAGCCATTTGGAGGGGGTTGAATTCCCATCCACACAACAAATAGCCTAGTCCTTTTATTAATGATAGTTCATGTACATTGTTTGATGAGCATATCCAAACAAAAAAAGTCATTTTTTTTCTAATTACAACATTAAAAATTTACATAAAAATAGATAATGTCTTCGACTCACTCAAAAACAACTCAACTTCGGCATTGATAAATTTTCTGCAACATAAAACACTGAAATGATATTGTTAGTATACAATTTTTTCATAATAACTTGTAACATAATTAAATTTACCATTCATATTAAAACAAAAAAAACAAAAAACAAAACCAAAACCATTTTATACATGATAAAGATCAAGAAAAAAACATTAATAGAATTTGTAAAGTTATCAAAATATAATATAACTAACAAATTTAATATAATATAAATATATTAAAAAAAAAAATGTTACATTGTAAATTTAATAAAAAAATAAAAGTTGGCATAAAATTATTAAAACGAAGTAATGTAATTAATAAATAAGAGAGAGGAAAAAGAATCTTTTGATTACCTGAAATATGTTTTAGGATATGAAGACCTTTTCACTACTAACCAGTTATGACAGCTTTCAACAGTTGCCCACTATTGCATATGTTTTGGGTTCATCCCATAACTACTTATGACCTCCTCTTCACTACTAACCAATGAGGCCTTTCAACAGTTATCCTATGCAATTTCCAAAAAACTCACACTCAAAACTACTAAATGGCATAGCTTATAGATTGAACTTATCATAACTGAATTAATATTGCATTCTACTAAACATCACACTAAACTTGGACATGCACTTGTCCCATGTTATGCATGTAAATAGCAAGACTCTGCATAAAATGACTAATTGTTGGCAATTGCACATTGCCGTCCACTAAAACTTTAGAAATTTACTATCTACAATTACAATAGAATGCAACGCACCAATATCGTTGAAATTTAATACGAACCACTGGAATCGATTCACAATACAACAAGAATTGAGCTCCTATGTTCAATTTCCTTCCTCTAAGCATCATAGTGGTAATCCCTTATAACCCATAGCATCATTAGGCTCAACTAAGTGTAAAATTGAGTTTATTACATAATACAAATAAAACAATCTGGTGAATGCTAATAGAATTGAGTACATAATACAAATAAATCAAACTCGTGAATGTAGCTATGTAGATATGCATGCTATGTAGCAAACATTTACTTCCATATAAGCCCTACGCGGGAATTTCTGGGGTTTCTTCTTGCTATCACTTCTGAATTGCACAATTATCAACAGAGAGGGCCCGGTCTTTCTCACAAATCCGTACAATCCGTAGATCCCGCTCTGTAGGTTTTTGCAGTGTAAGGCTTTGAGCGGTGCCTCTCAACTCACTGAACCACCTTCTCAATCTCCTGCTAAATATACCCATGCATAATAAGCTACTCAAGGAAAAGACAATGGTTTTTTTACGTAAATGAGTGGTTCCATGATTGGTGCTAGTACTATTTAAGCAACTCCAGATTCATCTGGTTATGGAACTATTATGAAAATAGGACAATTGGCGGCATGAAATGAGAAAAGGAAGAGCTGAATTGGGGTTTGGAGAGACAACTGTGTCGATATCCAAAAATATTGATGGCTACATGACTTGTTACATGGAAAACCACCTAACACCTCACATGTCAACATCCTCAACACTTATGTCAACACAGACCGACATAGATGACTAAACCTGTTTCAATTTTCACAACTATTCTGCAATGGACATGTTCTGTAAATATATCATAGAGATATTTGTAAACTGCAACAAGAAACAAGAAATAAGGGAGAACAGGAACATTCACGAAGAATACTAACCTAATCTTTCAGTTTCTATTGAAACTGTGGAAACTGGTGGTTGCAAAATCCCTCGAAACTTCTCATTCTCTGCTGCAAAAGCATTGGAAATGATGCCCGAGCTCCTCTGCTCCAAAAGCATTGGAAACCCTGTCCCAACTCTTCTGCTCCAAAAACATTGGACACTCTGCTCCAGCTCGTGTATATAGCGTTCTAACTCATCAGAAAAGGAAACATAAAAAGGGTCGAGGAATGAATTTAAAAAATAATTCAAGAAAATATTGCAATGAGTACAAAGTCACACCAACTCACTCTGAAAACATTAGTTGTTCATTTGTTGGCCCTTCAACCATCAGTGCATATTGAATATCCTGAGCCTGGGCTTTCGCTCTCAATGACCACAAATCCACAGACACAAACACGAAACATTTACACACAACACATCGCACATTACATGCATACCACAACACTACACATGACATTCATGCATACAACACTATACAGAAGATTTATGGAGCGCTCCATAAGACAGACAACTTTAACTTAGCATAACAGTGCTTGAGAGAGAAAGAGCACCCATGCTTAACCTGCAGATTGAACAGAGAAAACAATTTGTCACGTTACACAGAGAAAACAATTTGTCAGGTTACACAAATGTCTCTGTAAAATGAATTAAACACACATATTAAAGGAACAGAAAAATTACTCAAACACATATAGCCTTTAGCTGCATAACCATTTTTTTCTGTGGAATTAATTAAACAAATAGATAAACAATTTAAAGGAAACAGAAAACTACCATCTCCATAAATAATCCACTCCATAAAAGGAAACTGTTGTTTTGGGACTCTAAAAATTTCGATCACCTCCTCTTCGTTCCTGAATTTCCTCCGCCTCTCATTCTTCATTCATCACAATCATTGATCCCTCCAATTCATGAGGCATCTCCTCTTCTTTCATGAATATCTTCTACTAATTCTTCATTCATCACAATGCCTTCTTAACTCATCACGCACCTCTTCTTCGTTCGTGAATTTCCTCCTCTCATTCTTCATTCCTCAGATAATCAGGCGTTCGAGTATATAATGACCACGACATTAGTGAGATTTATGCTTGTTTTTTTGGACCGTTGGGTTCAAATTTAGGTTTTACGAATCTTGTAATCACTATCCATTAAACCAATCTTTTAATTGCCATCCATTAAACCATGCATTAAACCATGCTCGTCACGCTTGTTTTTTTATCTTTTAATTGCCATCCATTAAACCATGCTCGCCATGCTTGTTTTTTCGGTCCGTTGTTTTCAAATTCAGGTCTAACCAATCTTTTAATCACTATCCATTAAACTAGTTTGTTAATTACCCCATCTTTTAACTCAGTATTACTATTTTATAATTTACGATATTTTTTAAAACTGAGCTTTTTAAATCTTGTCAATATACAGTTCAATACTAGTCCATAACTTTCTATTTTTATATTTTCAATAAAACTGAGTTTTTTTAACCTGCGCTTTTCATTTCTTGGGTGTGGATGTCCATAACACGGATTGGGTGACACTTGTTGATTGGAATATATTTAATATTTAATACGCGTGGTGGAAAGGTTGGTACTATCATTGAGTGGAATATATATATCTAAAATATAATAATAAATTAAGATAACTTAAACCAATGATAACAATAGTAAAATTTTGTCACGTCTCCCAAACCCATTTTTTTTTTTTCATGGGATTATGTTATTGTTTAATAACGTCTGTTATACCTCATGGTTACTCCGAAGGAGATCCAACAGGTCTCTATTAAGGTCTATATTCATAATATGTTTATATTCATCACCCCTATGATGAATGCTACACCTATTACATAACTTTGGTTTACACTTACATGAGTTACTGAACCAATACTTAATCTACAATCTTCAGAATGAACCATATCATAATAAATCACATCAGAACTACAACATCACAATTCATAACTTACATAAGAAATTATAGCCTTGAAATTCATAAATTTTATAAGAAATTTAACATCACAATTCATAAATTGTATAAGAAATTATAACATCACAATTCATAAAGCAGGGATATATTTAAGATAGACTTACATCAATCTCCGACAATATGCATGCATACCTCTACCATGACCAGTCCTCCCAACCTTAGAATCCTCTTTATCTCCCAGGATTCACCCCCGAGCATGAGATCCTCCAAGAACAGACTAACTTCAATCTGTTCTGGAGCAGCTTATTTAAGCTGTGCTTTCCCCAAAGCCTGTTTCCAATTCTGCGTCCAGAATTTCAGGATGCTTTATTCCTGTTTAGCCTAGGCTTCCCATTCTGGGACTCTTTAAAGTTGCTTTAAGCTTTTCCTCAGCTTTTCCAGCTTTTTCTCACCTCTTCCCAACTACTCCTCTTCATTGGGGAAATTTAGATTCCTTCTCAAATCTAAATTAATTTCTTTCAAGGATTTTTGAAAGATTTTTGGGGATTTGTTGCCTTATCCATCCTCATGGATTTTGGCAAGTGATCTCAATTCTCTTTTTGGTCATAGTGCATACATAATATTTTATTTATTTTTCATAATTACAAAATTAACCACATCCACACAATAATCATCCACTGGGGTCCACTCCCCTTTGGATTTATGTTCAAATGTCTCATTTGAAAAGCATAGAACTTGGGGGTGTTACATATTCCCCCTCTAAATATAAACACCGTCCTCGGTGTTAACAACTATCTACTAGTTGATTTTGAACATAATTATGAATACTTTTCCATCATTTGAGCTTCTCTGTGCCATGTAGCTTTTTAGCAGTAAAGTGCTCCAGTGCACCTTTACCCGAGCTACTGTTCACTTCCGCAATTCCATTTCTTCTCGCTTCCCTCTTTGAAGCGACTCTGGAAGGAAATTCCTCTTCTGGTTCCACCTGGACCACATTTCAAATCAATTATGTGAGAAGCATCATGTACAAAATTTATAACTTTTTCTTTTCCAACAAGGAGACATGAAATACATCAGGAAATTTAATAAGCAATGGTAGGGCTAAGCCATTAGTTTCCAGCAGTGTACTCTCCTGCCTCCACTCTATTTACTGATGCCTTATGCAGTTTGTTTTCTTCCTACTTCTTTACAAGAAGTCTGTATGGAAGATCTTTTATTCTGATTTCTCTGTCCACAATTCATACCAATGTAAGTAAGATCAGGTACATATAATTGATAATTCACAACAGCATTCTGCATTTCAATAACTTAAGACATTCAGTTATAACTCAAACCGTTCAGGTTCATAATAGTTTAGTGCACTTTTGGTACACTACTTATCCTTTCTTGTTTTTCAGTGAGATTCCTTCCTCACGCAACTTGGTTCAGCTCAGTTTTTTTTTTTTTCTGGATTTTCTAGGTGCTTTATCTTCACCTTTTTTCTCTTCGTTTCCAGAGTGCCCAATTTCCTGTTACACACTTGTCTAAACAATTTCTCAAATTTTTCATTAGTACACATAAATGAGAGAAAACAATTGGATCATATGCATGGTTATGCTTACCCTTGCTCATTTTATAGTTGTACTTCTAGTATCTTTTCATTGTTTCTTTTATTAGTTACTTAATTTAATTAGTAACAACTAGATTCCTTAATAATCTCTACAATTCCATGCTTACCTCTCACATGAAATTGTATCCACTAGTTCAACACTTAAGTGAAACAATTTTGGAACTGATGGGTTTCCCCCACACCCAAGTCCAAAATACAGCTCATCCTTTTTTTTTCTCTTGGTTTGTAACTGTATGATTTCTCTGTCTTTGAATTTAAGACTCAAGAAAATTAACTTTAATAAAATTTATTCCACAAAATTTTATAGTGTGAATACATGTTGCCTTTTCAGGTGATAAATGAAATTCCTATAATTCATCACATTCACAATTATTAATATGTGATAATGCCAAAATAAATTTGACACAATTTTTTTTTTTTTCAAGGACTCACCGGAATTTATGCATGCACTTTTAATTGTATGTTCATGCTTTGCTAGTTCTCCTCTTCTACTTTTCTCATAGGCTTATATAAAATGGAATTAATCCCAAAAGTATTCCAACTTTTCCTGAATAATAAAAGAATTCCTTATTTTCTGTTGCATAAAAGCATTCTATTTTTTCTAACAAAAGCAACCCATAATCTTTCATGCTTTCTAACAAAAGCAACCCATAAATATACCAATTTGAAAATCTACTTTATTTCCATGAAAGAATATAACTTATTATAAATAAATAATTAGGAAGTCATTCTTCCACTATTACAAGAATATTCTTCCTTAAGTAGGTCATCAGGAAATTTTCAATTTATCCCTTCATTCATTCATGCCCAACTCCATGTAATGGTTCCCCAATTTCTAACTCAACCATTTAATTGTAATTAACACTTGTACTTCAATCCTCTTTCCTTTTATGGCAGTATACCTGCCTTATTTATAGGATACAATTTCCACTTACTCATATACTACTTACATCTCAAACATGCTCATGAGCCTGTATATATATCCACTAGGTTTGTAGATATCATATATATTTCCAAACCTTATTGTATAAGTAACCATGATATATATATATATATATGATATATATATATAGCCTTAGCAATATTAATTTGATGAACATATGAATATATATATATCCCTATATTTATATATATTCATATATAAGTTTAAGCCTTTTGTGAAAGTGTTACCATATATATACCTAATTTAAAATAATCTCTTTTATTGATTTTCTACTAGCAACTTTTCCACTTTTAGTTAATTTCCCTAGGATAGATTTTCAATCTCAAAGTTTCCCCCATGCACTTATTGAATTCACTAAAGTGGAATCAAATTAAAGTGCCACTTTACCAATCCTATGCATATATATATATATATATATATATATATATATTTCTATATAGGTATATATATCCAATCTCATACCCATAGAAGTCTAAAATGCCTCTTTCTTAACTTCAACGTATATGTCATGGTTTTATCTATGCACATATATAATTATTCATATATATGTAGGCCTATACCATTGGACTACTAACACTTTTAAAGTGCGCTTTATACCACCTCCTCATATATATTAAGGTGTATATATTTCTATATATCTACATGCATCGATATATATTATTCTCCCCATAACAATTATAAAATACAACTTTTATTCTACATCTTAGACGTTTGTATGCTGACCTATACACATATATAATTTGTGGGTGGAGAATCTAATAACCGTTTTGGTCTTTGCGTTCTATACGCTGGTCAATCCCTTTCATTAATTAAGGTTGACTTATTTCTTTACTTCTAACAGAGGTATTAAATACCATGATTGCATCCCTTTATAATTCGCATCACAGAGATCCTTCTATTTATATATTTATCCCAAATATGGTGTACATGTATATATATATATATGGTGACCATTTGTAACATCTCCAGTTTTTACTAATTTTTTTTTTTTCTTTAACATTTGTCTCCTCATGAAAACATTTAATCATTCTCATTACATTTTCTTGAACCCAATTTTTCTATACCTATATATATTCTCCTGAGAGGCATTTGTTTATAGTTTATAATCCTCCTTACAGATTCTCTAATAATCTTTCCCATTAAACATATACCAAGAATCTCTCACATGATACATATGCCAAAGGTATACATTTATAGTTTTCAACTATCCATACCTATACTCTAAAATCTTTTCCCTTAAACATATGCCAAGAATCTTTTACATTATACCTATGCCAAAGGTATACATTTATAGTTTTCAACTATCAATACATATAATTATACTCTAATGCTCCTCCACATTATAAAATCAATACATATAATTATCGATTCCACCCACCGAACTCGACTAGGTGCACTACGGTCGTGTACCTATATATTTATCGCGATTTCTTATGGAAACTATATCTTCAATTATATGCATTTCATGAATTCTACATATAACCCTTATATGGAGTCGATATATATATATATTCGACTATTACATATATGACATATATATATATATACAATACTTATATATATATATACTACCCTTTTTTAATGCCGAATAAATTTTTATGTTCATCGAACTGGCACCATACCGACGACCTATTCCTTTGACCTTAGCGTTGAACCTGCACACGTGGCGCCACCCTATTCCGCGTTTTACTCCGACTGGTTACGTGCCATCCAGCTCAGACCCTATATTAATACTTTGAATTTTTTTTTTTTTTTTTTTTTTTTTTTTTGCTATTAATCAGACGTAACAATACGTGGATATTTTCGTCATCTGTTTTATGACAGGGATTGGTTTCTCGCGGAATCGACTACTAGTTCACCGAGATGCGACGGCAAGTTTCATGGCAGCCATTGGGCCGTGGAATTTTTCCGCATTTGTTGGTTAACTTCGGAGTTCCACGATGGTGCTATTACTGACCACTCAGCATTTCACAAACCCTAACCCTATCGTTCAGTGAGTTAAATTTTATTTTATTATTTCTTCCGTCCAGTCTCTTCGTTGTCGTATCGAAGGTTCATAAATTATTTCTTTCGTTTTTCTCCCGCTACTATCTGACGTGCTCTCTGATCGCAATGCAGGTGAAATATATTTTTGGGGATCTCAATTGGGGTTTACGTATACGAGTTCATTCTGGTTCTGTTGAATTTCTGGTGCAGCGACGGCGCCTCACGCTGCAGAGTAGGTACCCGATGCCGAAATTGCAGGTTTCTGTCCCTGCACAGCATTACGTGTAGGATTGTGTTCTTACTTGGCTCAGTACAGAGCGAATGGCCCGCTTATTTTTTTGTACTTGATTGAAGCGCTCTTCCCCATCAGGGTCCAGGCCATCATCGAACCGGATTAGTTTCCAGCTCACAGTTTGGAAATCTCCGCCAGTGGTTACCACGAGGATTAGGGTTTATCCCATTGCACGTTTTCCCGGAGACTTCTATTTATTTCCCTTAAGCCAACTATTCCTATAAAAAAAGAAATGGTCTGGGTTCTTGTTGAATATTACTCGGGACTGGGAGGAGAGTTTTATCTTCTTCGAGGGTTCTGAGGGAGTAGAACTTCCATACTCATTTGGCGCTGGGTAAGCTTCTAAGTATCATTCACTTTCTTCCTCGTTCTGCAATTTATTTAATGGGAGTAGACACTCTGGAATTTAAATTGGTTGTGAACGCGTTTATGCAGATCGCAGTCTGCTCGCAGTTGCACTGGTCACTCCATGGGACGGCCTCCTACCGGTTGCGGTGCTACACGTTTACTTTACATCTCCTGTTTGTATTTATCGCTACTGGCTCTGTGCGGCCGCTTTTACTGTAACTCTGAAGGTGCAGACAATAATTAATCTTCTGCACTTAGCTATGATGGTTAAAATGTCCAGTTAGATCAGCTGTAGGTTGGGAAGGTTATGCTTACATTGTTTCGAGATTTACTCTGAATGTCGATTCTGTATCATATGCAGAATAACCCCAGAAAATCGAGCATATTCACCATCTTACCTTCGCGGAATTTCTGATGCAACGCCCTTATTGCAAAGAACGTGGAGTCAGTTTTGGGGTTTTTTTCAGGTGATGCCTGGGCGCCAACTCGCTCCCTACTTGGCACTACCCATATATTCTTCCCATCTTATTTTATTCGTATATCAATGGTGTATTTCCCCGGTTAATTGATGTTTTTATTTTCTTAACAGCGTTTGAGTTTGATTTGTCGTTGTTATTCCTATGCCGATATATATATATATATATATATATTGCTCACAGTTTTTTTTTTTTCTCTTACGCATATGATTTACATACACCGGTGTCAATAAATGTTTTACTTCGCCCACATATTTATATAGCCGAGCATGCCCATGGCCGACTTCCATTAAATCTTAATACCGAATAGTATATATATGCGTTTTGGTAATTACATTACCATGTAGGCGATATTCTATTTGGTGTTGTTCGTTACAATAGTCTTCATATAGCTATATATATATTCCTACCATTTATTTCAGAAGTTAGGGACAGATTTAAAGTATCAACGGTGCTCTCATAGCTGTGAGTACAAATACTCATCTATATAGGGATGCGCATAGGAGTTTAAGAAGAAGTAAAATTATATGTTTTAAAACCCATATACTTACATTCTATTTGAGCATAATTATAATTCCCGTATCTTCTTTTTATCTGGTATACTTCCGATCTATTCTAAAAATGTTTTCTAACAGATTTCTGAATACATGTATTCACATGGCTGGTTATAGATATAGAGTCAATGGTTCTTATGTCTTATAACTCAAAATTTTATTTTTGCATGTTCGAACCTCTATATATATATGTAGCATATATATACATCAAACATCCTGTTTGTATATAAAATCCTGTTTGTATATAAAATCATGTTTGCAGCTCACCCGATTTGCTGTCGATTTCACAGGTTGCACACAAGCTGACCGCCTCACCAGATTTGTCACGAATCTGGTTCGCTTCTACCATCAACTTGTGCAGGCGCGCATGCTAGCAGCGGCTTAAGTTTATCTTATCGGCAATGAAATCGCCAATAATGCTCTTTAACAATCGTTTCCACTTATTTCCCTATCTACACACACTTTTTAACAATAGTTTCCACTTTATTTCTATATTTACACCTACTTTTTAACAATCGTTTTCCACTTTATTTCTATATTTACACCTACTTTTTAACAATCGTTTATGATATAGTATGTGTAGGGTGAAAGTTTATCACGCGACTTTTATGCTTTCTTGGAGAGAGAACTACATATACTCGTACAGTTTTATTAGGGATTTTTCACCATAGTTTCAAAACTTCTACTAGGTTTAAAAGAGTTAATGTTGCAAATGCCTATAGAGTTTCAATATGCAGCATTACGTTCGTCTCTCTTTCCGCGGTTGCCCCCTGGTTACACTTTTGGGGACCCCTCGTAACACGGTTGTTCTTAACACGGTTATTGTTCCTCTGCGCAGGGGTTGAGTTTCCAATCGTTCATCTCCGGACTTATTTGTAGAGCTGCGATACTACTTAAGTATTATGGCACGAACTGGTTTACCTCTGCGCTTATTAGAGTTTAGGGTTTTCGAATGCTATTGGTTTAAATTAATTCCATGTAGTCGAAAAATTGATTTCTCTGTTGACTAACTAATGTTCCGACACTCATTACACCCGGTGAGATGTCGTTTTGTTTTCATTTACTTGCTGTAACGTAAGGCTCGTAAGCGCTAGACTTAATAGTAGAGACACTTTAATTGCAACCCCCTATCATTATCATGCCCTTATATTGGGGTTACGGGTTCGTTTTGGATTTTTCTTATACATCCTAGTTTAAAAGTACGTATAGAAGTAAAAAGAGCCTTCAATTGTTTTAACACTACTTCACCTTCATATATATTTTTGATATTAGGATTATATAAGGATTCGAATGCACTTATATGAGGGTGTCTAGCTCTACAGGAGATCATTGGGTATGGAAATGGATTTCAAAACCTAAAATAAAAATAGATCTATATTTTTTTTTTTTTTTTTTGATGGTGCAATGAGCATACAACATACAATCTAGAGTTCTTACTCAAAGTCTCTATTTTTCTTTGTGAAATATACCTTTATGTAGTCCATCATGCTTGGCTAGAGAATCTTAATTATCCACTCACTCCTTTACTATGATAATTAATTTCTATGCTACCGTTTTGTCACTAAGTAATATATAGTTTAGACATGAAATCCACACCCATATAATTGATAGTATGCTCATCTAGAATATAAGTTACTTTTCTCATTTTGAATACCATTAAAATCATTAGAATGCTCATACATGCAGTCTATAAAAGTTATAAGAGGGAGAATTCCCATGGTTGTAATTTAAAACTGGTATCTTACTTTCTATCTAGCTGCAACTGTATATATTTTCAGTGCTACCAAAATATGTATATATTTTCAGTGCTACTGGGGTGTGTGAGCACATATCTTGCCCAATTTTTGAACTTTGGGCTCCGATACCATTTGTCACGTCTCCCAAACCCATTTTTTTTTTTTGGGATTATGTTACTGTTTAATAGCGTCTGTTATACCTCATGGTTACTCCGAAGGAGATCCAACAGGTCTCTATTAAGGTCTATATTCATAATATGTTTATATTCATCACCCCTATGATGAATGCTACACCTATCACATAACTTTGGTTTACACTTATATGAGTTTCTGAACCAATACTTAATCTACAATCTTCAGAATGAACCATATCATAATAACTCATAAACTTCATCAGAACTACAACATCAAAATTCATAACTTACATAAGAAATTATAGCCTTGCAATTCATAAATTGTATAAGAAATTTAACATCACACTTCATAAATTGTATAAGAAATTATAACATCACAATTCATAAAGCAGGGATATAATTAAGATAGACTTACATCAGTCTCCAACCATATGCATGCATACCTCTACCATGACCAGTCCTCCCAACCTTAGAATCCTCTTTATCTCCCAGGATTCACCCCCGAGCAGAGATCACCTCCCAGCACAGATCAACCACTAATCTGTCTAGGATCAGCTTATTTAAGCTCATACCCCAAAGCATGTTTCTAATTCTGCGTCCAGAATAGCAGGATGCTTTCTTTCCTGTTTAGCCTAGGCTTCCCCTCTTGGGGTTCCTTAAAGCTGCTTTAAGCTTTACCTCAGCTTTTCCAGCTTTTATCACCTCTTCCCAACTACTCCTCTTCATTGGGGAAATTTATATTTCTCCTTAAATCTAAATAAATTTCTTTCAAGGATTTTTGAAAGCTTTTTGGGGATTTGTTGCCTTATCCATCCTCATGGATTTTGGCAAGTGATCTCAATTCTCTTTTTGGTCATAGTGCATACATAATATTTTATTTATTTTTTCCATAATTACAAAATTAACCACATCCACACAATAATCATCCACTGGGGCCCACTCCCCTTTGGATTTATGTTCAAATGTCTCATTTGAAAAGCATAGAACTTGGGGGTGTTACAAATTTAAATCTATTAAAAATTTATGAGTTTTTTTGAAATCAATTTTTGTATATATAAAACTAATTTTAAAAATAGTTATTTATATATATATATATATATATATATATATATATAAAACTAATTTTAAAAATATTTATTTATAAAACTAAAAGAGATAAGTTTGTAAGAGTTAATATTAAGCTAACAAATATTTGCAATGATATACTTTTAGATCATTTTCTTTGTAATTTATTATTCATGTAATTTTTATATTAAAAGTTTTGTTTGGAATTAATTTGTGGATAATATTAGTTTGATGGTAAAGAGTGACCTTTTAGTTTTCTGTTTTTTCCCTCCAAGCTTACATTGAGTAAGGGTTGGATATGTGTCAAAAAAAACGTATAGAATGTCTTGAAGGAAGATATTTTTGGTAGAGCACATGTAAACATTATGAATACATTCCTAAAAGTGAGAGTCTAAGATGAATCTATTTGAGACAATGTACACCTCCAAAGAATGTATTGCACTAATAACATCAGCATGAATACATTCCTAAAAGTGAGAGTCTAAGATGACTCTATTTGAAACCATGTAAGCTTCCAAATAATGTCTTGCACTAATAACATGAGCATGGAAATCTAACTTACAATCGCTGGAGGATGAGTATCTTGACTCATAGATATCAAATATAGCTCTTAATTAATTTGATAAACATGTTTTTTTAATTAGTTTATTTATTTCAACATACATATTTCTAAAACTATAATAATAAAATAAGAACTTCCACATAACTATAATAATTCCAAAGGATTTAGAAGTGTGTATTTTTATGATTTTGAGTGCCTTATAGGACAATAATATCAATGTTGTTCTTTATGTAGTTCTCCTTCACCTTACAATTTTACATGTACTAGGAAAACACTCACACCATAATCAAACATAGATCTTCTTCGAACCATTCTTACCTATAGGTAGGGTTAAAATAATATTCAATTCATCAAGTAATTACAACCCATACTTTGATGTGTATCTTTCTAGCTTGCTTGATTACGTTGTAAGCCATTTCCCCCGATGCAAAGTGTACCTCTTGATGTTAACTGTCACAAGAAAGATAGATAATTTGCATTGAATGACTTCCACTTCTAACTTGGTCATCCATCCATTCTTGGTAGCAACAATATTGCTTCATGCATTAGTTTGTGATGGTTTACAACTACTTATCCATTTTTACTAGTTCTCATCTTGGCCCATGCATTAGCTTATGACTGTTTTGTAGATAATCATACTTATAGATGCCACCCTGAAACTAGCTTTCCTAGAAAAAAACACTTTCTTTCCAATCAACCAAGCTCATTTTATCTCAACAAAAATGCAAGGGAAAACCAACGACCCTTATATCACTACCATCATGGCAATCCCCATCACACATAAATTTTAAATCACAAAATTGAAAGCGCCTTCACAACCACTTAATATAAAGATTTTTTTAGAAGCCAACAAAGAACTAGGATTCACTATACGTACCTAAGTGGGTGTTTCTTATAATGGATCAAAAACCTATATTTCCATATTATATATTCCTCAAGAATATTTCTTGAGAGAAAATTGATTCTATGTTCTGGCACATTATAGATACATGCGAGTTACAAAAATGACATGATGACAAGTACAATGTAATCATGCATCAGTATAAGTAAGTTTCATAACCAATTGCAATGAAGGATGTTTCTCCATTTTTGTACCACATTTACTATATAGAATTTTCGTGCCTCAAATGAATTATATGCAACATAGATATCTAAGGTAAAATTTCTCTCTTAATGCAGATTGTGAAATTTTAACACATTGAAAAATACAAATAAATACATAGTGGCACTCAAGTTCAATAATTGTTTTACATTAAACAAATTTTGGGTCATTTTGAAAAAAAACCATCAATTTAAGAATACAACACTCGAGGGTCAAGCGGCATGGGAAATAAATATAGTGACAAGATTAAATAAAATATGTAATCATAGTGGTGCACAAGGGTCATCCTAATTATTAAACACTTGATTAAATAATTTCTATTGAATTGGCATTGGTAATGGAGCATGTGTCATATTGATAAAATAAATAAAAAATGATATGGAAAATCATGTGAAATAAATATAGTGACAAGATTAAGTAAAATATGTAATCATAGTAGTGGACAAGGGTCATCCTAACTATTAAACACTTGATTAAATAATTTGTGTTGAATTAGAATTGGTAATGGAGCATGTGTCATATTGATAAAATAAATAAAAAATGATATGGCAAATGGGAATGCTAGCCACATTTCTTGAATATTATTCAGTGATATGTAGCCTATGTGATGGAGGGTCATGAGAATCCAAAACATAGGAATAAGTAAATGAAATTGGCCAAGATTATGAGGGGGTAGGGCCCGAGGAGATGCACATGATTCCCAAAACAAACAAGCAAAAAATGTTACACGCTTTACATCACATAACATAAATTATATGGGGAGTGAAAATTTAATGTGGTAATAGTAGAGTTGGGCTTATCTATTGTGGCGGATAAGGTTTGTTCCTTGCTGGCCACCTCTCATCCGTGTCTCAAAAATTTGCATATGGAAGACATCTCTTATGCTATAGTATCATATCAATCCTCGTTATCCGTCGAAGACACTAGTCTACTCATATATTTTCTAGCTTCCATTGCAACCAAAAAATTAAACTCATTTGTGAATTCATCGTCTATTGTGCTCATGCCCTCATCCTTTCCTTCCTTGGTGGATGGATTTGAGATCACATCCTCATTTACAGGGAAGAAATCACCCTTCTCCATGGTGAAAAGCCCTTTTTTCCTCTATTATAGGAATATTGATGCGAAGTGTATTTCTCCATCCTCTTGATTCATGAAAATTGGCTTGAATACAACCATTTATTTATAACATGCTGAAAGGAGTTTCATTAATTCCTCAATCATAGAGGGCTCACATTAATTTTTGTTTCACCTGTCTTCTCATGATGTTGTGAAATTTCCAACTGAGATTTATTTCTCAAGTATGTCAGTTCATGAAGCCCCTTCATTTTGACATTCCTTTTCAGGTTGAATCATTCAAAGACACAAGGTTATTATCATAGTATGACTTGATACATTGCATATTTAATGGTTTATGACCATGTTTTCCATATCTTCACTCCTCAATTTTGAGTTCTAGAAACCGCTACTTTCAAATGAGCTAAATTTGTATCCATTTCCTAGATGATTTTTTGTATTAAGCTTTGATAAATTTGAAGATCAAGAGTTGATCTATAGTTTTGGTTTTTAGTTCTAGGGAAGTTCATGGTTGTCTATGGAACCCTCATTCTGATCTTTCAACCCATTTTCAACTTCAATTTCTACTACTCTAGTTTGGGTACAACTTCCTAATATCCCTTTGCATCTGTGGAATCTTCCATCATTGAAACATATAGGAAATTATTTAAGTAGATTTTATCGGTGTAGTGATGATATAAAATAGCACTTGAACCTCACGTTTGTGTGCAAGTGGACATTAGTAAAGTATTTCTTGCATAAAACAAACTAACAAAGTAAAATTATCTATGGGTGCAATAGCTAGATTATTAGCATATCTCTTTCCCCTGTAAATATTTTTACAAAACATGTGACTCCTTCAAAAATTGTACCAAATATCAAAATATCAAAGCTAGGAAAAATAGTTGCAAATCAATATAGTGAGAAGGTTCCAACTAAGAAAATTATATGTTATTTAAAGATTAACTCCCGCCCATATCACAACAACAGGGAAAATCAACGACATACAAGTGAATCCATGAAAGACTACCACCAAGTTCATGTAAACTCAACAAAAAGCCAAGTTGAGGTTGAATTAGTAAAGGATATCTATGACAATCCCATGAAGTTTGGTTCCCCAAATGATTGTCTTCAAAATATTTGTAAAAAAAAACACCTTGGGATAATTTTCCAAAAGTGGCGAAGGACAATTCATATATTTTTGGTGATTCCTCTGTCTCTTTAGAAAAATATAAGACTAAAAACCAACTTCTTATATACATTAGGAGAAAGAGGAAGAATAAAAAAATAATCTTAAAGGTGGAGGACATATTTGAGATAATAACTAGAAGAATGATCCTCTAGGTATCATGGATAGCATAGGGTAGATCCAAGTGAGGAAAAAAGAAAGATATATTTCACCAAGTAAAACAAGAAGTTAAATGAAGCTAAACAAAAAAGGAGAAGCTAGTAAAAGTTAAAATGACAAACAATTAAGAAGAACATGCAAATGTATTTGGATATTAGAGGTCCTTGGAAAATGTTTAGATAGAATGGTAACAAAACTTTTCTTTTGTGGATCTCTCAAATAAGGATTTGGATTTATCCTACAAGTTCAATCTTAAATCCTAATGAAATTTTGGGAACACATTCTTTAGAACAATTGTAACGATTATGAGTTGCATCCTAGTTTTCTTAATATAATCCAAAATACTATTTCTGTTCAAAAAAATGAAACATAAATTATATGATATTGATATATGGATGGGTAAAATGTGTGGGGGGCTATATACACTTATTTTGCTGCCCTTGGCATGAAAGGTGCTACCAAATCTTTTAATTGTTCAACTAATTTCCATCACCGGAAGATTTAATATTTTTCCTTAGTTACTTTCTCTTCATATTGAATCTACTAATATGTTGTTTTCTTATTTTTTTTCTTTAATTATTTTCCAATGTGTGTCTCCCCACAAAGATAGAATTCTTTTACAAAATCTCATTTTCTCAAAAATGTTTCTTGTCGATGGGGTGGACACATGAAGAAAACAATTCTATCTCTTGAGTCCATATCTAAGAGAGAATATTTAACATAAAGTACACATTGTGAGCACATTCTAAAGATAATGTTAAAAAATAAATTGATTACCTCCATTATATCATAAGTTGTATGAAATGTGATGTTTTTTTTTGTTTTTTTTTAATTTTTTTTGTTTTGTTTTTTTTGGCTAGTTTGTTCAGAAATCAACATGAAAAACTATTGGCTTGAGAATCTTTGACCCAAGGGAATATAAACTATAGAAAAATAAATCAACAAACACACCTAGCCTTAGCCCACACCAATCCATATTTATGGATTGATTTCTTCTTGTGTGTTAACTAACCAGTGACCTTTTCACCATGGAGTGCCTTAACATAACACAATATCACTAATTTATCTATGGCCCATGGAATCAGATTAAATTTCTAAGTTATATTTTCTCACCTATGTTTCTTTAAATCATATGCTTACATGTACATATATGAATCCTAATCCATCACACCAAATGTACACCCCTCAACCTCACATTTCAATTTCTACTAAAATGGGGTTGACAATGGCCACACTCGAGATTATATTGTAGTTTTAAAAGACACAATGAAAAATATCCAATATACAACACAATATATATATTATGATATTAATGCGTGTTTCAATCTTATACAAACTATATTTCAATGGAATTTTCATGATAGTTACACACATGTACTTAAAATCTAGATACATATTAAAAAGCTAAATAGACCTACCTATCGTAGTCAGTGACTTAAGATCCCTAGGATTTTAATGATTTATAAAAGTTACTTTATTTCATTGTTTCAAGAGCTAAATTTAATTCTTCCTCACAATGATTTAACCTATATATTTGTCCAATGGGTGTCAAGAAATGTTGCAAGGGAGTATAAAGAGCAATAGTTATAAATATGAAATTTAATATATGTTCAATATTAAATTCCACACATTATCCCACCATGAGTAGAGTCAAGTTGCATTTGAATAAGGTTTATATTTCAAAGTGCATGTCTTCATATAATTAGTGATATTCATCCAAGAAAAAAATCCATGGAACTTGCTAATGATCATGATGAAGAGGCACAAAGTGATAGTGATGAATGCAACGGTAATAATAATGAGTTTACCATGGATGGTACTAGGAGTATCGAGAGAAAATGGAAAATGAAACTTCCCTACTAGAAATAAATAATTTCCAAACTGAATCTCACTGAATCTCCTCACAACAACATCCAGGGAGTAGGAGGCTTCACTAAACCTTTTGATAATGACTAAGCCTCCAATTGAAATTATCTCTAAAACTAAAACTTCCCTCTTACCCAAATTCAACATACTTAAGAAAAGGATATGAAAAGAAAAACTTGCATGTGAGGAATTAAAAAAATCCCAATGATGACATCTCTCCCAATACATCTTCATATTAAAAAATGTTGCACCCAAATTTCTGACGTTCCTTTAGACCATCACATTCTCCCAAAACCCTAAGGAACCTAAGGACACTTATTGCATTATAGCTTGGTATGAACCTGCTGGAACAATGAAACAAAAAATCGACGTCATTGAAATTTCATCGCTGACACCTGGATCTAAGAATATATCTTTTTGCATCAATTGTCAACTAAATCTCGTACCTTCATTTTGTTTACAAAATTCAATTTTATAGCATATCAGCCTTTATTTAATTTTAAAAATTCTGTGAATAAAATGTACCTTACAGTGGAGAGATTCACACTCTCATAGAAAGAGCCAAATAATTCGATTTTTAGAATTAGTCTTCAAAATATTGTTTTTCACACTTCACACTATTAAATTTTTTATCTTCTGATATTTGTGGATTGATCCACTATTATAATTGCAAGCTTATCATTGTTGTATTAGTGGCACATTGTTAAAGAATAATAGGTTATTAGATTATGTTGATAATCCATAGGCTTCCGAGTTGTTATTTTTCACATTAAAGTTATTCATCCGCATTGATTCATCATAGCTTTTCCCTTCGGGTGAGGGGGATGTAGGGAAAAACTGTAAATTATTATTTTGGACGAATGTTGTTGATGTTTGTACTAGCAATAGTGAGAGCACAAAAGTGGCAACCCTAGTTGGGTAGCTTCTACTTCTTATTATTATCCCTTACAATGAAACTCTAGTTACATTTTAATATATTATGGATATTCCATTTTCGCAAATTGTGAGAAGAGGTTGGAAAGCTCATCCTATATAAAATTTAACTAATTTGTTTAAAAAATTATTATTTTTTTAAATAGTTATGATTAATGTCTTATGTTAAAATTTATGTTTTCATAAATATTTTTTTAATTATTATTTTTTAAATGTTAATTTAAAATTTTTCTAAATATCTCATACTTCAAATTTTTTAAATATATTTATATTAAATAATATTTTAATAAAATAATTTTAATTAATAATCACTTTTAAATATTAAATGGCCATGATCAACATCGAGAATTGGGTTTGTCATATACCTAAGATTCTCTTCCTCTCGTTCGTGATTATGGGATTCATTCAATTGGTTCAATTGGTTCTCTAATAGGATTTACAACTTGGTCCCAACCCAATGGTTGATATGCGGCTAGGTAGGGATTTACGTATTCTCTGTCTCTTTTACTAATGTAACACCCCCAATTTGTGTGTTGAACTTTTAAAGTTAGACATTTGAACTTTAATCCTAAGGGGGTGGACCCCAAAGGATAAAGTATTGGGTGAATGTAATTTAATATTTAAATTGAGGAAATAAATAAAATGATTGGGCATATTGACCAAGATGAGAATTAGAGATCATTTTCCAAATCCATGAGGATGGATAAGGAAATAAATCCCCACAATCTTTCAAAAATCCTTGAAAGAAATTAATTTAGATTTTGAGGAGGAATCTAAATTTCCCCAATGATGAGGAAAGTAGTTGGGAAGAGGTAATGAAAGCTGGAAAAGCTGAGGAAAAGCATAAAACAGCTTTAAAGAGTCCCAAAATGGGAAGCCTAGGCTAAACAGGAAGAAATGCATCCTGCTATTCTGGACGTAGAATTAGAAACATGCTTTGGGGAAACATGAGCTTAAATAAGCTGCTCCTAAGCAGATCAGAGGTTGATCTGTTCTAGGAGGTGATCTTAGCTTGGGGGTGAGTTCTGGGAGACAGAAGGACTCTAAGGTTGGGAGGTTGGTCAATTGCATGATTGGTATGTCTCAAAATTTCTTGATGTGTTTTCAGATAGTATGAATTGGCTACATATAAAGACAAAATTTATTTATAAGATATTAACTTTAGTATTTATACAATTAGCAGAAGTGATCATAAGGCCGTCACCCTTTGAAACCCTGCATTTTTGTAGGAAACAAATCTATGAAGTAGAATCCAACAGAATCTCTAAACCAGAATCGGTTTAAATCTGAGGATACATATTTCTCCACAGGAAAAATGATGATTTAACTTTACTCTACACTTGATTCAATAACCTAAATTGTGTGCATGAATGGATACAGTAGTGTGAGGACCATTGTCTAACTTTTAAGTTGTTATAGTAAACTGAAATTTAACTGTACAGGTAACCAGAAAGCAAACTGGAACAAATTTCCTTCAGTATAAGTACAGTGTTCATATGTAAGGAATAGTACAGAAATAATACTTTTTCTACATCAGAATGTGTATCTAATGTTCTAGTACAGTCCTGAAGAATTTTAATCTACCTCTGAATATTAACCAGAAGAAGGCTTGAGTAAATTTAGAATTTACCCAATTTTAAGCTAGTACAAATAAAATCTTATATGAATCAATCTATATACGAAAGCATGTAGAAAAAAAAAGAGAGAGAAACTTGAGTGGTTAGCTTAAATCTGATTCTGTTCTATAAAATTATCTTAATATATACGTACACAGAAGAAAGGGACGTTTAACGTTCTGATACTACAGTGGAGATAGCAATTGTCACGCCTCCCAAACCCCCTTTCTTTTTTTTTTCTTTTTTTTTTTTTAAATGGGATTAATAATATCCATTATACCTCATGATTACTCCTCCTAAATTAACATCTTCTGTTTATACACACAGAAATTAAATTCTCCTTTAAAAGATAGCCATCTATATCTTTACATAGTTCTTATATTGGCTACTCAATTGATCTATCATCTCAACCTTCATTATTACCATGTACTCATCTGTACACCCAACCACTTCTCTCTACTGTCAATAGCTATATTTGCAATTACATAATTTACCGAACCATTAATCCATCTAACAGGGCATATTGCAACTTAACATCCAATTCCTACATTCCATAATGCACTATAACTTTGCAATTTCATAATGTGCATAAAGGCATATAACATCAAAATTTTACAAAATTCATAAACGAATATGACAGCACAATTTCATAAAACAGGGATACATTTAACACAGACTTACAGATATCTCCAAATGTATGTATGCACCCTTTTCCATGACTAGTCCTCCCAACCTTAGAATCCTCTTTATCTCCCAGGATTCACCCCCGAGCAGAGATCACCTCCCAGCCCAGATCAACCACTAATCTGTCTAGGATCAGCTTATTTAAGCTCATACCCCAAAGCATGTTTCTAGTCTAGCGTCGGGAATAGCGAGGATGCTTTCTTCCTGTTAGCCTAGGCTTCCTCTTGGGTTCTTCTGTGTTGCTTTGGCAGCCATAAACACTCCCATCTTTCTCACCTCTTCCCAACTACTCCTCTTCATTGGGGAAATTTAGATTTATCCTTAAATCTAAATAAATTTCTTTCAAGGATTTTTGAAAGCTTTTTGGGGATTTGTTGCCTTATCCATCCTCATGGATTTTTGGCAAGTGATCTCAATTCTCTTTTTGGTCATGGTGCATACATAATATTTTATTTTATTTTTTCATAATTACAAAATTAACCACATCCACACAATAATCATCCACTGGGGTCCACTCCCCTTTGGATTTATGTTCAAATGTCTCATTTGAAAGGCATAGAACTTGGGGGTGTTACATATTCCCCCTCTGAAAAATAAACACCGTCCTCGGTGTTGACAACTATCTACTAGTTTATTTTGAACATAATTATGAATGCTTTTCCATCATTTGAGCTTCTCTGTGCCATGTGGCGTTTTTAGCAGTAAAGTGCCCCACTGCACCTTTACCCGAGCTACTGTTCACTTCCGCCATTCCATTTCTTCTCGCTTTCATCCTTGAAGCGACTCTGGAAGGAAATTCCTCTTCTGGTTCCACCTGGACCACAATTTAAATCACTCATGTGAGAAGCATCATGTATTATAACGTTTCCTTCCCAACAAGGAGACATGAAATATATCAGGAAATTTAATAAGCAATGGTAGGGCTAATGTATAAGCCATTAGTTTCCAGCAGAGTACTCTCCTACCCCCACTATATTTACTGATGCCTTAGGCAGTTGGTTTTCTTCCTACTTCTTTGCAAGAAGTCTGTATGGAAGATCCGTCATTCTGGTTTCTCTGTCCACAATCCATACCAATGTAAGTAATATCAGGTACATATAATTGATAATTCACAACAACATTCTGCATTTCAATAACTTAAGACATTTAGTTATTAATCAAACCGTTCAGATTCATAATAGTTTAGTGCACTTTTAGTACACTACTTATCCTTTCTGGTTTTTCAGTGAGATTCTTTCCTCACGCAACTTGGTTCAACCCAGCTCTTCTGGATTTTCTAGGTGCTTTATCTTCACCTTTTTCCTCTTCATTTCCAGAGTGCCCAATTTTCTGTTACACACTTGTCTAAACAATTTCTCAACTTTTTTCATTAGTACACATAAATGAGAGAAAACAATTGGATCATATGCATGGTTATGCTTACCCTTGCCCATTTTATAGTTGTACTTCTAGTATCTTTTCATTGTTTCTTTTGTTAATTCCTTAATTTAATTAGAAATCAACTAGATTCATTAATAATCTCTACAATTCCATGCTTACCTCTCACATGAACTGGTATCCACTAGTTCAAAACTTAAGTGAACAATTTTGGAACTGATGGGTTTTCCCCACCCAAGTCCAAAATACAGCTCATCCTTTTTTCTCGGTTGTAGCTGTATGATTTCACATCATTTCTCTGTCTTTGAATTTAAGACTCAAGAAATTTAACTTCAATAAAATTTGCACCAAAAAATTTTTATAGTGAGAATTCATGTTTCCTTTTCTAGTGATAAATGTAATTTCTATATTTCATCACATTTACAATATCAATACTTGTTAATGCCAAAAATGAATTTGACACAGTTTCCCATTTTTCACAGACTCATCAGCTTAAAATGGGAAAGATTTCATAAATCATAAAAGTATTTCAACTTTTTCCTGGGTCATAAAAGAATTCCTTCTTTTCTATTGCATAAAAGCATTCTATTTTTTTTTCTAACAAAAGCAACCCATAAATCTTTCATGCTTTCTAACAAAAGCATCCCATAAATATACCAATTTGGAAATATATTTTATTTCCATGAAAGAATATAAATTATTATAAATAAATAATTAGGAAGTCATTCTTCCACTATTACAAGAATATTCTTCCTTAAGTAAGTCATCAGGAAATTTTCAATCTATCCCTTTATTCATTCATGCCTAACTCAATGTAATGGTTCCACAATTTCTAAATCAACCATTTAATTGTAATTAAAACTTGTACATCAATCTTCTTTTATTTTATAGCAGTGTACAGGCCTTATTTATAGGATACAATTTCCACTTACTCATATACTACTTGCATCTCAAACATTGGGCAATATACCTCTCATGAGCATGTATATATATATCCACTAGGTTTGTATATATCATATATATTTCCAACCCTTATTGTATAAGTAACCATGATATATGTATGATATATATATAGCCTTAGCAATATTAATTTGATGAACATATGAATATATATATATATCCCTATATTTATATATATTCATATATAAGTTCAAGCCTTTTTTGAAAGTGTTACCATATATATACCAAATTGAAAATAATCTCTTTTATTGATCTTCTACTAGCAACTTTTCCAATTTTTGTTAATTTCCATAGGATAGATTTTCATTCTCAAAGTTTCCCCCATGCACTTATTGAATTCACTAAAGTGGAATCAAAGTAAAGTGCCACTGTACCAATCCTATGCATATATATATATATATATATATATATATATATATTTCTATATAGGTATATATATCCAATCTCATACCCATAGAAGTCTAAAATGCCTCTTTCTTAACTTCCACGTATATGTCATGGTTTTATCTATGCACATATATATATATAATTATTCATATATATGTAGGCCTATACCATTGGACTACTAACACTTTTAAAGTGCGCTTTATACCACCTCCTCATATATATTAAGGTGTATATATTTATATATATCTACATGCATCGATATATACTATTCTCCCATAACAATTATAAAGTACAACTTTTATTCTACATCTTAGACGTTTGTATGCCGCGCTTAACATCCATAAGTTCAATTCCTTTCTAAGCGGTAACCATATGTACTGTGTACATATATTCACATATCCCACATAAACATATCATTATAATACATACACCTCTAAATCCTTATAACACATACGTACATATGTAAGTATGAAGTCCATGGATGATTGTTAATTAATTGACAAATTACATTAAAATGGCCTACCCCAAGAGTAGCCTTTGTCTAAAAAAAAGGCATACTTTATGCGTAACATTTATATATCTCTATTTGTATAAAGGTCACATATATCAATTTATATATATAGGCGCGCTCTATATCGATTTCAATGCAACTACCTATATAGTAAGCATATCTATATATCAGCGTAATGCTCTCGCTTACATAATTAGGATATACTTTATCCCCTCTACATTTTATGTTAAAATGTGATGCCGTGCAAATGACTACTATTTGTTGCGTATATAAATAGTATTCATATATGTAACCACACACTACATAGATAAATGAACCCTTACCTATATACATAAAATTCGCCCGTATTTCTATAATATAATGAACATCAAATCAATTATTGGTCAATTACACCCATTAATACATTAAGGTTTATCCCAGTATGGAATATTCTTAAATCACCCCTACCTAGTTCCCTTATCTTATCCTACTTTCCATATATGTATATATATATATACACCTAGCCTCTATATATATATATCTTGAGCACATCACAAATATATAAATATATATATACATATAACTATATCCTTTTACAATAAGAAGAGATGATCTTTTTTTTTTTTTTTTTCCTTTTGCTTCTTCTTATAATATATCCCTATAAACATGTACAATCCTATATTAATGCTCTTTACCTTTCCTCATATATCGATTTACCCCCTATACTTCCTACCTATGTATATGTGTCAGCATACCTATATATCTATATATATCTTGAGGGAGTATTGTTAATATAACCTCATGTATATAATATTAGGTATTCCTATCGTATTTCAACCTTTAATTATATATATAATGTGTGAACGTTAACACTTGCAATGTCCTTTATCCAATCAGCTCACGGTTTTTTTTTTTTTTTGAGTACCATCACCTATCCTTTTAATTCGTGTTCAATTTGACTTGCACGCCTAAACATGCATTATTCTATCTTGATTGGTAATTCGATTTTCTCTACAACCTTGGTTTAAATGTAAAATTTTAATACGCGTTTCGCCACGGCATAAACAGTAATTTTTCCTAGAATAATTTTGACAGAATTTTACTGAAAGCAGTGGTATTAACGCCTTATGGAGACGTGGTGGCACGATTAAATATTATTATTGTCGTCACGAGACTAACACAGCCGGCGTTCTGTCTCATCAGATACCAGATCTGTCACGACTTGGCTTAGGTTACCTAGGTCTAGATCGTGGCAGAATGCTCGTCGTCACGCCACTTTGCCCAATTCCCCGGACCGTGCCAGGATATCATCTCTGATCGACGCGTCGCGGGCTCCTTGGTAAAATACATTAGATGTATAGTTTATATTTTTGTGTACGCCTCTGGTTTCTACGCGGAACTTATGCGGATCACGCTATTCGGATTTTGTTACAGGTGTTGCACTAAGCATTGGGGCGAGAAGTTTAGCCCGAGGCAGGGTACACCATCCCTTGTCCTTGCAGACTCGACAGATGGACTTGAAGAGACCCTTCCAGCGGCTCCAGGCCTGGGAACGCCTCGATTCCATTATGACAGTTGCCGGTGCAAGGATATTTCGCTATCTCCAGTACAGGACCTCGTCTCAGGTGATTATGACTAAATACAGTATTCCTGATACGTTAAATTCATTCCTTCCCCTTCGTGGTTTTGCTGCAGCGCTTAAACAGTCGTTTAGGGTATTCGTTTCGTATGTGAATTCCCTATTTCCCCCACGGTGCTTATTGTTTTATTATTGGTTTTCTTTTTCCAGGTCGAGTGCGCAGAGGCTGTAGCATATGAGGTTATCCGAGACGGAGTGTTAGTCGGCATCTATCGGCCGTGCTCGGATCACTCTCTGTTCTCGGTCTCATTCGTATGCTTCCTGCAACCTACCATCTCAGTAGCTTTTATATCCTGCAACGGACCCTGTTTGACCCTCTGCAGGGGAAGAAAAATCTGTTCTCATCCCTCTGTGGAGCCTCAGCAAATTTGGGGCGATGGTTCAGATAAATCGACCTCAGTCGACTTTCTGCTATCGACTGATACGGGGTTGATTTTAATGTATATCTTTCTACTTTCGACCCGCTCGAGATTTAAAGAAACTCCATAATCGCTCACCGTTACTTCTCTTACTAACATAGAAGCATATAGTGAAACGAGAGTCGAAAGATTAAGTTCGATCTCTCGACGCCGGATGGTTTAATTGTGATTTCTCATATAAATGTTTATTTATCAGTTTCATTTATGTTTAACCCTACGGTATCAATGCGTCAGGGTTTTTGATTGATATATATATAATCTGTTGTTTTATTTATTATTCTGAACAGGGTTTACTCCAACCACTATACCACGGCGCGCGCATATTTTTTTCTATCTGGTTTCCAGTTCATGCCGTAGGTTATTATGCTGCGATCTGGATGAATCCATATATATATATCTATTTCCTAACAGCGTTTTTTCATTATCTGGATCATCGGCACTACTCTTACATCATTTAATTGCCATTATATGTACTGGTATATGACCCTATATAGGCGCTGTTAACAAGCATGGTAAAATTTATAACGGTTTTGATTTTATTGTTTTTGGACCGCATAGCGGCACATAGAAGTATATGTTTGAAAATAGGTCAAAATCGAGTTTTAACTGTGCACCGATTTGTGGCCATTCGAGGCCTATGTACATATAGGTATATCTTTGGCGTATTAACTCCCCCTTTTTTTTTTTTTCATGCCTATCTATATGAGTCGATAGTTATTATGTCATATTATTCCTTTATAGCTTTAGTTGGTGACTAAAAATGCTTAATCAGGAGTTTTAGATAGATTTAAAATCAGAATATGCCCTACACTTACTATGCAAGGTATACTTTTCTAGGAAATAGACTTTCTTTTCAAGCTATGACATATTAACATGTCATAGAATACATTTTTTCTTTTCTAGCACCATTATAATTGTTAGGATGGTAATATATGCAGGCTATAAAGGTTGTATGCTTAATACCATTTGTCGCTTCAGATTATGCTTAATACCAACAAGCTGATGTACCAGATTTGCCGTCGACTTCACAGGTTGCAAACAAGCTGACCGCCTCACCAGATTTGTCACGAATCTGGTTCGCTTCTGCCATCAACTTATGCAGGCGCGCATGCTATCAGCGGCTTAACTTCATCTTCTCGGCAATGAAATCGCCAAGGGTTTCAATTTGTTGAATTTGGAGGATTTTGGATGAAATTGGTTTGATTCTGATGCGAACTTACCTTCTCATACTCCTGCAGAGGTCATGCCAGTGGTACCTTCGGCATTCTTTTTGCACGCTGACGTGCACAATGCTAGTTATATACTCATATAAACCATAAGGTCGATCGAAAGATTCATCCAATAATGCTCTTTAACAATCATTTTCCACTTTATTTCCATATCTACACATAGTTTCCACTTTATTTCTATATTTACACCTACTTTTTAACAATCGTTTCCACTTTATTCACATACTTTTTAACAAACGTTTCCACTTTATTTCCATATATACACCTACTTTTTAACAAAAAGTTTATGATATAGTATGTGTAGGGTGAAAGTTTATCGCGTGGCTTTTATTCTTTCTTGGAGAGGGAACTACATATCCTCGTACTGTTTTATTAGAGATTTTTCACCATAGTTTCAAAACTTACAGTTGCAATGCCTGCAGCACTACGTTCGTCTCTCTTTCCTCGGTTGCCCCCTGGTTACACATTTGGGGACCCCCCGTAACACGGTTGTTCTTAACACGGTTACTGTTCCTCTGCGCAGGAGTTGAGTTACCAGTCGTTCATCTCCGGACTTATTTGTCGAGCTGTGATACTACTCAAGTATTATGACACGAACTGGTTTACCTCTACGCTGATTAGATTTTAGTGTTTTCGAATGCTATTGATTTAAATTAATTCCATGTATTCGAAAAATTGATTTTTCTGTTCACTAACTAATGTTCCGACACTCATTACCCCCGGTGAGATGTCGTTTTGTTTTTATTTACTTGCTGTAGCGTAAGGCTCGTAAGCGCTAGAGTTACGTAGATTTAATAGTAGAGATATTTTAATTGCAACCCCCCTATCATTATCGTGCCCTTATATTGGGGTTACGTGTTCGTTTTGGATTTTTTTCTTATACATCATAGTTTAAAAGCACGTATAGAAGTAAAATGAGCATTCAATTTGTTTTAACACTACTTCACCTTCATATATATTTTCGATATTAGGATTATATAAGGATTCGAATGCACTTATATGAGGGTGTCTAGCTCTACAGGAGATCATTGGGTATGGAAATGGATTTCCAAACCTAAAATAAAAATAGATCTATTATATATATATATATATTTTTTTGTTGATGGTGCAATGAGCATACAACATACAATCTAGAGTTCTTACTCAAAGTCTCTATTTTTTCTTTGTGAAATATACCTTTATGTAGTCCATCATGCATGGCTAGAGAATCTTAATTATCCACTCACTCCTTTACCATGATAATTAATTTCTATGCTACAGTTTTGTCACTAAGTAATATATAGTTTAGACATGGAATCCACACCCATATAATTGATAGTATGCTCATCTAGAATATAAGTTACTTTTCTTATTTTGAATAATATTGAAATCATTAGAATGCTCATACATGCAGTCTATAAAAGTTATAAGAGGGAGAATTCCCATAGTTGTAATTTAAAACTGGTATTTTACTTTCTATCTAGCTGCAACCGTATATATTTTCAGTGCTACCACAATATGTATATATTTTCAGTGCTACCAAAATATGTATATATTTTCAGTGCTACTGGGGTGTGTGAGCACATATCTTGCCCAATTTTTGAACTTTGGGCTCCGATACCATTTGTCACGCCTCCCAAACCCCCTTTCTTTTTTTTTCTTTTTTTTTTTTTTTTGATGGTGCAATGAGCATACAACATACAATCTAGAGTTATTACTCAAAGTCTCTATTTTTCTTTGTGAAATATACCTTTATGTAGTCCATCATGCTTGGCTAGAGAATCTTAATTATCCACTCACTCCTTTACCATGATAATTAATTTCTATGCTACAGTTTTGTCACTAAGTAATATATAGTTTAGACATGGAATCCACACCCATATAATTGATAGTATGCTCATCTAGAATATAAGTTACTTTTCTTATTTTGAATAATATTAAAATCATTAGAATGCTCATACATGCAGTCTATAAAAGTTATAAGAGGGAGAATTCCCATTGTTGTAATTTAAAACTGGTATTTTACTTTCTATCTAGCTGCAACTGTATATATTTTCAGTGCTACCACAATATGTATATATTTTCAGTGCTACCAAAATATGTATATATTTTCAGTGCTACTGGGGTGTGTGAGCACATATCTTGCCCAATTTTTGAACTTTGGGCTCCGATACCATTTGTCACGCCTCCCAAACCCCCTTTCTTTTTTTTTTCTTTTTTTTTTTTTAAATGGGATTAATAATATCCATTATACCTCATGATTACTCCTCCTAAATTAACATCTTCTGTTTATACACACAGAAATTAAATTCTTCTTTAAAAGATAGCCATCTATATCTTTACATAGTTCTTATATTGGCTACTCAATTGATCTATCATCTCAACCCTCATTATTACCATGTACTCATCTGTACACCCAACCACTTCTCTCTACTGTCAATAGCTATATTTGCAATTACATAATTTACCGAACCATTAATCCATCTAACAGGGCATACTGCAACTTAACATCCAATTCCTACATTCCATAATGCACTATAACTTTGCAATTTCATAATGTGCATAAAGGCATATAACATCAAAATTTTACAAAATTCATAAAGGAATATGACAGCACAATTTCATAAAACAGGGATACATTTAACACAGACTTACAGATATCTCCAAATGTATGCATGCACCCTTTTCCATGACCAGTCCTCCCAACCTTAGAATCCTCTTCTCTCCCAGGATTCACACAAGAAGCAGGGAATCTCCGTGAATCTGTACTAATGTGATGACTTTTTAGCTCACTTTTAAAGCATGTTTCTAATTCTGCGTCCAGAATAGCAGGATGCTTTCTTTCCTGTTTAGCCTAGGCTTCCCATCTTGGGGTTCTTTAAAGCTGCTTTAAGCTTTTCCTCAGCTTTTCCGGCTTTTTCTCACCTCTTCCAAACTACTCCTCTTCATTGGGGAAATTTAGATTTCTCCTTAAATCTAAATAAATTTCTTTCAAGGATTTTTGAAAGATTTTTGGGGATTTGTTGCCTTATCCATCCTCATAGATTTTTGGCAAGTGATCTCTATTCTCTTTTTGGTCATGGTGCATACATAATTTTTTTTTTTTTTTTTTCCATAATTACAAAATTAACCACATCCACACAATAATCATCCACTGGGGTCCACTCCCCTTTGGATTTATGTTCAAATGTCTCATTTGAAAAGCATAGAACTTGGGGGTGTTACAACTATATAAGTTAATTGAAATTGTTTATAGGTAAGTAGCTAGAATTGAAATGATAATTATTGCAATTTCCATACTCTTCTCATAGACAAACCACCCTAATAGCCGGATACAATAGGTTGAAATACATGTATTAATTGTGTTGGAAAACAAAGTGACATTTTATCAACTACTGAGATAAGAAATTTTAGGTCGAGTGCAAACGAGAATATTCTGCATAAATTATAAACTAAGGTGAGAACCTGTGATAATAACAGCTGGTTAGTATTTATACTCGTATTGTTGCGTCGCTAGCATTATACCCAAACCTACATGTAAAACCATGATACGAACAGTACAGTAAAGGAACAGTAGTATGCCTATACGCACAGTAAAAGAGAATGGTTATACGGAAACTGCCTATTGCAACATGATTAAATCTTAATGAACATGCTTCACGGTTTAATTAACTCCTTAAAAGTTTAAAATCATAACAGTAAGGGTAATGAAATTAAAATTCGGCAGGAGAGTTATGTAGGTCGAGTTTTCGGGTTTTCCCAAGAAATGAAATAAGAATAGTTGGAGAGCGTGACGCTCTGTGGAACTCCTGTCAAGTTAAACGTACGATAAATAAAACGAAACCAACAGAACTAGTAACAACAGACCCGTGAATTTTAGAATAAAAAAATATTGAAACCAAGATGTAAATTAACGTGTGAAAAGCAATGAGGTCGCCGCTACAAGTTGAGTAAACCTCTCGGCGTTTCAACAAAAAAATTATTTATATGTAGGGTGAAAGTAAAGGCCGAAAGCAAAAATCGAACCATATGATAATTCCCTCCCTAGGGGGACTGCGATGCCGAAAAACACATAAATTAAACTATTCGAGAGGTAACCAGCTCCAAATAGGGAAACCGTTAGATCGGCGAACCTATAAATAACAAATTCATCGCGTCCCGCAATAAGGGATCACCACCAGTTAGGACGGTGAAATAAATCAAAACCACTGTTGAACTGAGTTAACGAGAAAGAGTAAGTGGTGGAGATTATGTCTGCCTCCAGAACGTAGCAATTTTACAAACAGAAGAAAAAAATTCAAAACAAGGAAACTTGAAGAATTTCATCCAGCGTTTTATCATAGCGATACCCCAACGATTTGACATGACTGACCAGTTAGAGAGACCACAGTCGGGCGACTAGATAGCGCTCAACCATGGGAACCCCGAAACTGAATCAGGAGATTTGTGCTGGATCTCGACAACGAGTACAGGAGAATGGGTAACTGGTAGAGTAGACGTGCGATTTCAAATGACCTGAGCGAAATACACCATCGTCGTAGCCTCGGGAGCTCATATCCTGAAAGGGGTAAATTCATTTCTCATGGGTTAAAAGCCATAGAAAAAAAAAAAACCTCAGTTCTATGATACAAACAAAACCACAAGAGATAGGGAACGCATACTCACCATCTGGAGAGGCACCGGCCCTCCATGACTGATATAACCTACAACACGTTCGTATGACAGATCAGCCTCACTCGACAGGCTCACAACAATGGGGAAACCCCGCCTGAAATCGAAGGCCTGACGAAATTAAATCGAGAGCAGTAGCCTTTCGAAATCGGGCATGTATAACTCTCACACAGCCGCCCTACCTCTAAGAGGTAAACATCTCAATGATGGAAATGCAGAAACCAAAACAATAAAATAAAATTAGGGCTACGGTGATTATTTTCTCTCGGTGAGAACTGAATAACGAACTCCGACAACCAAGAACCGAGATACAATTTCCATGGCGAGGATAGGACGTGAGAGAAATCACGCAGAGAGGAGGAAAATTTTCTTACCCGGTGACAGAGGAGGGGAAGGCTGCCCCAGCATTTCTCTCTCGCAAGGGCCGTCACTCCCGATCCTGCGCGAAAGTGGAGGAAGCTGGAATATGGACTGAGTACTCTAAAATATTGAAGAGTATAAGACCTGTGAGTGGGACGCAGATAAAACCCTAGAACACCAGAAATCGATAACGCGGGTTATGTGAAACTTTGAACCCCAATTGCAGCTGGTGAAGGACGATAAGAGATCTCGAGAGGGATTCGCAAAGTGAAAGCGAAGGGACAGGCTAGTATCCTATCGGCTTATTAAATGAAAAAAAAAATTGCTTGAGTTGTACCCACCGTCGGCGATTTCTAATATCCTGTGGAAACATCACAAATCCAAAACCCTGTCCGACGTGGGTATTAAAAACAAGGGCTACGTGGCACCCGGTCGGAGATTCCCTTTTAATTTCGTATGGTATGAACGAATTGAATCTCCGATCACGCCAAGCACTGTCAACGCACCATCGTGATGTCAAGGATGATACGTGCCAAGGGAATGCACTGCCATCCAGGAGTAGCCGTCGGGTAAGTTAATTCAACAATCACCAGTGTCGAGGAGGTGAACGCCGGAGCGGGAATGGCTCGGTTGTAAACATAGACTAAGTGACCTCATGAACCAGCCACGGTGTTAATGTTTCATTTGCGTTATGGTATCATATATACAAAGTGTTGTGTCATAATCGAATTAACCATATAAATCGGTGGATCGTTTTAATTATATAGATTCGTAACCTAAAATTCTTGGCGGGATCGTTAATCATACGTTATAAATATATGTATATGTTTATAATAAATTTATGAGATAATCATATGTTATAAATATATGTATATCGATATATGTATATAACTTTATGAGTGGGCAACGAATAGTTATCGATAGTTTTTTGAAAGAGTTTATATATTTATATAATTGGTTTATCAAGAATATGTATATATGTATACATTTGGTGCCATAAGTGAATATGTGTCTTTTTTGTTCTTATAGAGATTTCACACTGTTATAGGAAGCAACAGTTGTTATTAAACAAAAATTGAGATAAATTTTTTTTTTTGAGAGGTATAAGTAGAGACATTACAAATGGTATCGGAGCCCAAGTTTCAAAAAATTTGGGGCTGTCGTTATTGTGCTCACTGCTGTCACATGTTTTTTTTGAGGAAAATTTTATGTTGCTAATCTGTGTAATGAGTGTGTACAGTGAAATGGATGAAGGTGAAAGGATTTATGTGGATCTGCGGGATGAGTTTGCTACACCAGATCCCAACGCTACGATGATGGCCATGTTGCACAGGTTGCAATGAGAATTGGCGGAATTAAGAAGCCAAAATGATAGGTTGTCATCAGCCAGCAAGGAGCAGGAAAAGCTCATCAGACAATTAACTTCCCAGAACAGCCAAGAAGGCGAAGGTTCTGGAAAGAGAAAGATGGATGACTCTGATGAGGAGGAGGCTACTAGACAGCAGCAGAAATAGAAAAAGGAACTGCAAGGAGAATTCCGGAAGATCAAACCTCCCTCTTATGATGGGGAGAAGAAAGAAGATGCTGAAGCTTGGTTGCTGAACATGATTAAGTATTTTCAAGTTTATGAATATGAAAGCAATCTGAAGGCCAGATTAGCTGTGTACCAGCTACAAGGAAAAGCTACACTGTGGTGGGAAGAGACAAAAATGGTGCATGCCATTGATGAAAAGACAGTTACTTGGGAATATTTCCAGGTTAAGTTCAAGAATCGCTACTTGAATGAGCGTTACTATGACGACAAAGAAAAAGAATTTCATGAACTTAGGCTGGGACAACTCAGTATTGATGAGTTTGTCACTAAGTTTACCAATTTACTGAGATATGTCCCTTACATTAGGGAAGAAAAGGCAAAGGTCCAGAGGTTTTTGAATTGTTTGCCTACTGTGTACAAAGAGAAAATTGAGTTTGACAACCCGAAGACAATGGACGAAGCAGTTAGAAAAGTGAGATTATGCTATCAGCAGTTTAAAGGAAAGTTTGAACAAGGAAAGAGTTGGTTGAACAAGGGTGAGTTTAAAGGGAAAAGACAAAAACCAACATATCTAAGGAATTTTGGCAGAGATCATCAGTGGAAAAAATTTAATAAACCAAAAGAAAGCCAAACTGCTCAGTCCCAAGTGGCTTCAAAACAAGTAGAAGGGAACAATAAAAAGGAAGGGACAGTCCGAATGAAGGAACCTTTGAAATGTTGGGGCTGTGGAGAACCCCATATTTTGAGGGACTGCCCCCATCGAAATATTCATATGATCAGCAGAGAGAGAGAGGCGACAACAGTAAATGACATAGCCAGAAATATACCCACTATCAGTGCAGCCTTGGAAAATCAGCAAGCAGAACATCAAGCAACCATGGTGGAAATGGAGGGTAAGATTTCTGACCTATCTGTTACTATTTTGATTGATCCAGGTGCTTCTTTGAGTTATATTAGTCCTGGAATTGTAGAAAAATGTAAAATTAAACCTGAAAAATTTCAGCAGCCATGGTTGGTACAGCTGGCCACTGGGACTAAGAGAAAAGTAACCCTTAAATTGCCCAAAACAGCAATACAATTAAAGGGTTTCCCAACCGAAGTAAATCTGAACATATTGCCGTTAGGATCTTATGATTTGCTGATAGGGATGGATTGGCTGGAAAAGAAGAAAGCCCTGATCAACTATTGGGATAAAACCCTGCATTGTGTGGATGAAGAAGGAAAACCTTTTACACTAAAAGGAAAACCAAAATCCATTTCAGTAAGACAAATATCAGCCTTACAATTGAAAAGAACAGCTAGAAAAGGATACCAAGTCTATGCAGTACATGTGGAAGAAGTAGAACCGAGAACTGAAGAAAATCTACTGAGTGAATTACCGGTGGTAAGGGAATTTAAAGAATTTTTCCCAGATGAGATTCCTCATATTCCCCCCAAAAGAGAAATTGACTTTTCCATAGATCTGGTACCGGGAGCTACACCTATTTCCCGAGCCCCCTATTGAATGAGTACGCCTGAATTTATGGAGCTGAAGATGCAGCTGCAAGAATTAATGGATAAAGTTTACATTAGACCAAGTGTGTCTCCGTGGGGAGCACCAGTCTTATTTGTGAAAAAGAAAGATGGAACTTTTAGAATGTGCATTGATTATCGCCAACTGAACAAGTTGACCATTAAGAATAGATATCCGCTCCCTAGAATTGATGATCTTTTTGATCAAGTGAGAGGAGCTTCAGTCTTTTCCAAGATTGACTTAAGGACTGGTTATCAGCAGCTCAGAATTAAGGAAGAAGACATCAGCAAAACAACTTTTCGAACCAGGTATGGGCATTACGAAATTGTAGTCCTACCTTTTGGTTTGACGAATGCCCCTGCTACATTTATGTGCCTGATGAACAGTGTGTTAAATAAGTATTTGGATAAATTCGTTCTTGTGTTCATAGATGATATCTTAGTCTACTCTAAAAATGAAGATGAACATAAGGAACACTTAAGAATAGTGTTGCAGACTCTAAAAGAAAACCAGTTATATGCCAAGTTTAGTAAATGTGAATTTTATAAAGATAAAATCCAATATCTGGGTCACATTATTTCTGAAAGGGGATTGGCGGTTGATCCTGAAAAGATAAAGGCCATTAAAGAATGGCCAGTCCTAATTGATGTTTCAGCAGTAAGATCATTTATGGGAATTGCAGGCTATTATCGCAGATTTGTGGAGAGATTTTCTGCTATAGTATATCCCATAACCTCATTACAAAGGAAGGGTGTTAAATTTGTGTGGACTGAAAAATGCCAAAACAGTTTTGAGAAATTAAAGCTAAAACTCACTACAGCCCCTATCCTGAAAATTGCAGATCCTGATAAGGAAGTTGTGGTATGTACAGACGCTTGTAGAGAGGGGTTGGGAGGAGTCCTATTGCAGGAAAATTCAGTTATTGCCTATGAATGTAGGAAACTAAAAATCCATGAACAGAATTATAGTGCCTATGATTTAGAATTTGCAGCTGTTATCCATGCCTTGAAAATGTGGCGGCACTATCTTCTGGGAAAAAAGTTTACATTAATGACAAATCACATTAGTCTTAAATATTTCTTTTCCCAAACTGATTTGAATGCAAGGCAAGCCAGATGGTTGTCCTTTTTAAGTGAATTTGATATGGACATAAAAAATATTAAGGGAAAAGAAAATAAAGTAGCCGATGCATTAAGTAGGAATGCTTGCCAGAATATAAACAGCCTTGGAAGTAGTGCCCTGATTGAAGTAGAAGAATTGGTGAGAAAAGCAGCTAGTCAAGATTTATACTATGAAACAGTCTTAGTGAAATTACAGAAAAAGGAGAAAACTAATTTCACTCAAAACCAAGAAGGGCTGATCTGCTATAAAAACAGGTTTTATATTCCCAATGTAGAGTCTTTAAAAGGAGAGATTCTGGATGAATATCACAAACAGCCATATGCAGGACATCCAGGATATCAGAAAATGCTAACAGCACTGAAAAAGAAGTTGTTCTGGCCAGGAATGAAGAGAGATGTGGCAGAATATTTAAGTAGGTGCATGGAATGTCAACTAGTCAAAGTGGAGCATCAACATCCAGCAGGACTTTTGAACCCTTTGCTAATTGCAGAATGGAAATGGGATACAGTTTCCATGGAATTTATAACAGGATTACCCAAAAAAAAATATCAGCATGATTCTGTAATGGTAGTAGTAGATACTCTAACAAAAGCTGCCCACTTCATACCAGTGAAATCTACCTTTGGAACAGCTCAAGTGGAAAATGTTTTTCTGAAGGAGATAGTAAGGCTTCATGAAGTTCCCAAGATAATTGTTTCAGACCGAGATGCTAAGTTTACAGCAGCATTTTGGAAAGGATTTTTTGGAGGGATGGGTACTAAGCTGAATTTTAGTACTGCCTATCACCCTCAAACTGATGGAAAAACAGAAAGGACTAATCAAATTTTGGAGGATATGTTGAGAATGTATGTGATGGATAGGCCATCAAAGTGGGAAGAGTATCTGCATTTGGTTGAATTTTCCTATAATAACAACTACCAATATTCTATTAAAATGAGTCCTTTTGAGGCACTATATGGAAGGAAGTGTCGTACTCCGTTAAGCTGGAGCCAACCAGAAGATAAACTAATGTTGGGACCTGATGCCTTACTAGAAATGGAGAGGATTGTTAAACATATACAAAGAAACATCAAGACAGCACAAGATCGCCAGAAAAGCTATGCTGATAAGAAACAAGTGCACCGAGAATTCAAAGTGGGAGACCATGTGTATTTGTGTATTAAACCCAAAAAGAGTACACTTTATGCCGGAAGTTGTGCGAAACTCGCTCCTAGATATTGTGGTCCTTTTGAAGTATTAGAAAGGGTGGGACCAATGGCTTACAAGCTGGCCTTACCACCCCATGTTAGAGTACATGATGTGTTTCATGTTTCATTATTAAAAATATATGTGCATGCTGCTTCTCACTTAGTTGATTGGAATGTTGTACAGGTGGAACCAGAAGGGGAGTTTCTGCCAGAACCGCTTCAAATATTGGAGTGGGAAGAAATTGAATTGAGAAACAGAACAGTGGCCAGAGTAAAAGTGCAGTGGAAGCACTTTACTACTGAAGAAGCTACCTGGGAAAGGGAAGCCGAAATAATGGAAAAATTTCCATTTTTGTTTAAGTGAACTCTAGTAGTTGAATAACAACACCGAGGACGGTGTTTGTTTTCAGAGGGGGAATATGTAACACCCCCAATTTGTGTGTTGAACTTTTAAAGTTAGACATTTGAACTTAAATCCTAAGGGGGTGGACCCCAAAGGATAAAGTATTGGGTGAATGTAATTTAATATTTAAATTGAGGAAATAAATAAAATGATTGTGCATATTGACCAAGATGAGAATTAGAGATCACTTGCCAAATCCATGAGGATGGATAAGGCAATAAATCCCCACAATCTTTCAAAAAGCCTTGAAAGAAATTAATTTAGATTTTGAGGAGGAATCTAAATTTCCCCAATGATGAGGAAAGTAGTTGGGAAGAGGTAATGAAAGCTGGAAAAGCTGAGGAAAAGCATAAAACAACTTTAAAGAGTCCCAAAATGGGAAGCCTAGGCTAAACAGGAAGAAAAGCATCCTGATATTCTGGATGCAGAATTAGAAACATGCTTTGGGGAAACATGAGCTTAAATAAGATGCTCCTAAGAAGATCAGAGGTTGATCTGTTCTAGGAGGTGATCTTAGCTCGGGGGTGAGTTGTGGGAGACAAAAGGACTCTAAGGTTGGGAGGTTGGTCAATTGCATGATTGGTATGTCTCAAAATTTCTTGATGTGTTTTTAGATAGTATGAATTGGCTACATATAAAGACAAAATTTATTTATAAGATATTAACTTTAGTATTTCTACAATTAGCAGAAGTGATCATAAGGTTGTCACCCTTTGAAACCCTGCATGTTTGTAGGAAACAAATCTATGAGGTAGAATCCAATAGAATCTCTAAACCAGAATCGGTTTAAATCTGAGGATACATATTTCTCCACAGGAAAAATGATGATTTAACTTTACTCTACACCTGATTCATTAACCTGAATTGTGTGCATGAATGGATACAGTAGTGTGAGGACCATTTTCTAACTTTTAAGTTGTTATAGTAAACTGAAATTTAACTGTACAGGTAACCAGAAAGCAGACTGGAACAAATTTCCTTTAGTATAAGTACAGTGTTCATATGTAAGGAATAGTACACAAATAATACTTTTTCTACATCAGAATGTGTATCTAATGTTCTAGTACATTCCTGAAGAATTTTAATCTACCTCTGAATATTAACCAGAAGAAGGCTTGAGTAAATTTAGAATTTACCCAATTTTAAGCTAGTACAAATAAAATCTTATATGAATCAATCTATATACGAAAGCATGTAGAAAAAAAAAGAGAGAGAAACTTGAGTGGTTAGCTTAAATCTGATTCTGTTTTATAAAATTATCTTAATATATACCTACACAGAAGAAAGGGACGTTTAACGTTCTGATACTATAGTGGAGATAGCAATATATAAGTTAATTGAAATTGTTTACAGGTAAGTAGCTAGAATTGAAATGATAATTATTGCAATTTCCATACTCTTCTCATAGACAAACCACCCTAATAGCCAGGTACAATAGGTTGAAATACATGTATTAATTGTGTTGGAAAACAAAGTGACATTTTATCAACTACTGAGATAAGAAATTTTAGGTCAAGTGCAAACGAGAATATTCTGCATAAATTACAAACTAAGGTGAGAACCTGTGATAATAACAGCTGGTTAGTATTTATACTCGTATTGTTGCATCGCTATCATGAAAATCGACTATAGCATTATACCCAAACCTGCATATAAAACCATGATACGAACAGTACAGTATAGGAAGAGTAGTATGCCTGTACGCACAGTAAAAGAGAATGGTTATACAGAAACTGCCTATTGCAACATGATTAAATCTTAATGAACATGCTTCACGGTTTAATTAACTCTTGAACAATTTAAAATCATAACAGTAAGGGTAATGAAATTAAAATTCGGCAGGAGAGTTATGTAGGTCGAGTTTCTGGGTTTTCCCAAGAAATGAAATAAGAATAGTTCGAGAGCGTGACGCTCTGTGGAACTCCTGTCAAGTTAAACATACGATAAATAAAACGAAACCAACAGAACTAGTAACAACAGACCCATGAATTTTAGCATAAACAAATATTGAAACCAAGATGTAAATAAACGTGTGAAAATCAACGAGGTCGCCGCTACAGGTTGAGTAAACCTCTCGGCGTTTCAACAAAAAAATTATTTATATGTAGGGTGAAAGTAAAGGCCGAAAGCAAAAATCTAACCATATGATAATTCCCTCCCTAGGGGGACTGCGATGCCGAAAAACACATAAATTAAACTATTCGAGAGGTAACCAACTCCAAATAGGGAAACCGTTAGATCGGCGAACCTATAAATAACAAATTCATCGCGTCCCGCAATAAGGGATCGCCACCAGTTAGGACGGTGAAATAAATCAAAACCACTGTTGAACTGAGTTAACGTGAAAGAGTAAGTGGTGGAGATTAAGTCTGCCTCCAGAACGTAGCAATTATACAAACAGAAGAAAAAAATTTAAAACAAGGAAACTTGAAGAATTTCATCCAGTGTTTTATCATAGCGATACCCCGACGATTTGACATGACTAACTAGTTAGAGAGACCACGGTTGGGCGACTGCATAGCGCTCAACCATGGGAACCCCGAAACTGAATTGGGAGATTTGTGCTGGATCTCAACAACCAGTACAGGAGAATGGGTAACCGGTAGAGTAGACGCACGATTTCAAATGACCTGAGCGAAATACACCATCGCCGTAGCCTCGGGAGCTCATATCCTGAAAGGGGTAAATTCATTTCTCACGGGTTAAAAGCCATAGAAAAAAAAAAAACCTCAGTTCTATGATACAAAAAAAACCACAAGAGATAGGGAACGCATACTCACCATCTGGAGAGGCGCCGACCCTCCATGACTGATATAACCTACAGCACATTCGTATGATAGATCAGCCTCACTTGATAGGCTCACGACAATGGGGAAACCCCACCTGAAATCGAAGGCCTGACGAAATTAAATCGAGAGCAGTAGCCTTTCGAAATCGGGCGTGTATAACTCTCACACAGCCGCCCTACCTCTAAGAGGTAAACATCTGAATGATGGAAATGCAGAAACCAAAACAATAAAATAAATTAGGGCTACGGTGATTATTTTCTCTCGGTGAGAACTGAATAACGAACTCCGAAAACCAAGAACCGAAATACAATTTCCATGGCGAGGATAGGACATGAGAGCAATCACACAGAGAGGAGGAAAATTTTCTTACCCGGTGACAGAGGAGGGGAAGGCTGCCCCAGCATTTCTCTCTCGCAAGGGCTGTCACTCTCGATCCTGCGCGAAAGTGGAGGAAGCTGGAATATGGACTGAGTACTCTAAAATATTGAAGAGTATAAGACCTGTGAGTGGGACGCAGATAAAACCCTAGAACACCAGAAATCGATAACGTGGGTTATGTGAAACTGTGAACCCCAATTGCAGCTGGTGAAGGACGATAAGAGATCCCAAGAGGGATTCGCAGAGTGAAAGCGAAGGGACAGGCTAGTACACTATTGTCTTATTAAACGAAAAAAAAAATTGGTTGAGTTGTACCCATCGCCGGCGATTTCAAATATCCTGTGGAAACTTCACAAATCCAAAACCCTGTCTGGCGTGGGTATTAAAAACAAGGGCTATGTGGCACCCGGTCGGAGCTTCCCTTTTAATTTCGTATGGTATGAACGAATTGAATCTCCGATCACGCCAAGCACTGTCAACGCACCATCGTGATGTCAAGGACGATACGTGCCAAGGGAATGCACTGCCATCCAGGAGTAGCCGTCGGGTAAGTTAATTCAACAATCACCAGTGCCGAGGAGGTGAACGTCGGAGCGAGAATGGCTCGGTTGTAAAAATAGACTAAGTGACCTCATGAACCAGCCACGGTGTTAATGTTTCATTTCGGTTATGGTATCATATATACAAAGTGTTGTGTCATAATCGAATTAACCATATAAATCGGTGGATCGTTTTAATTATATAGATTCGTAACCTAAAAGTCTTGGTGGGATCGTTAATCATACGTTATAAATATATGTATATATTTATAATAAATTTATGAGATAATCATATGTTATAAATATATGTATATCGATATATGTATATAACTTTATGAGTGGGCAACGAATAGTTATCGATAGTATTTTGAAAGAGTTTATATATGTATACAATTGGTTTATCAAGAATATGTATATATGTATACATTTGGTGCCATAAGTGAATATGTGTCTTTGTTGTTCTTATAGAGCTTTCATATTGTTATAGGAAGCAGCAGTTGTTATTAAACAAAAATTGAGATAAAAAAAATAAAAATTGAGAGGTATAAGTAGAGACATTACAACTAATTGAAAAGTTACCCAACTGAAAAGTGTATGGTTTCCCTCATAAAACACTTCACGATGCACTTATAATCTGGTTTCCTCATAAAGTGCTCCAAGATGCACTTTGTCAAACGCTCCATATAATGCTTGAGTCTTAGCCTCCAACCTGGGTAGCTCCATATAAGGTTTATCGACTCACCCCTTCTCAAGGTAACATATTAATTTTTTCCTTATTGAATGACAGTGGGAATTTAGAAGGAATGGAGATATGAGGTGTTTATGAGAAACAAATTAATATTTTTCTTTCTGAATGGCACTCAAAATGTGGAGAACATGGACATATGAGTTATTTCTAAGCTTTAGAGTCTTAGATGTCAGGAAGGGATTTGTATATCATCTCTACATAGCCTCGATATTTAACAAAGAAATCTGTGTGTTCCTTGATGCCTGCCAACTAAGAAAATTGGACTATATGAATATGGCCATAAAGTTTAAACCACCCCATTGAACGCAATATTTTCTCCCCAGAATACACATCCTTTGTGTGGTGCCTCAATGAAGTGTCACAGGTGCATGGGAGGGCCGTCCCTCTAATTTACTTAGTGGCTCATATTATATCTCGAAGCCCATTTTCCAAGGAATTCCAACAGCATAAGATATTGAAGAATGGAAAGGTGATTTGCTTCTAATATGTTAGGTTGGACACTAGACAAGAAAGAGTTTAGTAGGAAATCAACTATACAAAAAAATGACTCGCTCATGTCCATGAATATTCTAGAAATCACAACAATATAGTTAAGTAACCCCACTAAAACACATATATTTAATGCTAAAATTCATTCAAAAAACTATAAAATCCAATCAATAAAAGTTGTATGGTTTTATCTGGTAGTTTCACAAAAGGTGTAACACTATCACGTATGTAATATTGATATGTTATATTATTAGAAGTTTGCATTGTGTTTGGCGTTATTAAATGAAAAAAATGTTGAAATATTAAATTCACCTGCAATAGCACAGATGGAATACTAGAGGACAACAAACAACAGGAAAATATTTGAGCTATGTTTACACTCCATCTCGCAATAAATTCCTGAGTTAAATGAGCCTACAAAATCATTTTTTTGAAGACCGTAGCCATGAATTTCTGCAGTTAGAACTGAGCCATCGTCACTCCATTTAAACCGCATCACCTACCACCATTAAACACCACCAACCACAGAAGGGAGAATTCACTTCGCAACATCGCAACTTCGCAACTTCGCATATCCTTTATGCACCATCACAAGTTTCGTTGTTTCATTTGAGATGCGATATTTTCGATAACACATATCTCATATCGCATGCATAATATATTAATTTTATTACCCGAATCGCCCGAAGACCAAACCATATGGATTGTGATGCGATAATGCTTTGTCAAATACAATTGATTTTTTTTTTAAATCTGCCGCGGGCTCCACCACCAGTCAATAGAAATCCATTTCGCATGGTTTGCATGTCCATTCACCCACATCAGAAATGGATGTGATAAATTCTAAAACCAGTTTGCATAAAGAATCCTCAAATCCATGAAAAGGCTTTCATATGAGGTTTGAGACATTAAAAGTTTTTTTTTGTTTTATGTTTAATGTTTTTATTTTAAAATTCTGCGACGCATGTTTTGTTAAGTCTTTTGATTTAGGATTAATATATATGTTTTAATATATATATTATAAACATTCTCAATGTTTATAATATATATAAAGTTAGTGTGTTTTGCAATAGCAAGAAATGCGATATATATGCCCGAAGGAAAAAAGAAAAGAATGTTGGATTGTGTATACAAAAAAAAATAGAGAGTGTGAGAGTTGTGTGTTGTTGTATATGCCTGAAGGAAGTGAAACATAAAAAAGACTGTGTGTGCATTTTGAATATAGTGAGAAAAACTGTAAAACAAAGTTTTGAAGAACACAACATGTGTAGCAGTTTGAAGCAGTTGTAATTTTTTTTGTAAATGCTAGAACAAACGTTCTTTGGAATCTCTGTAATAGCCTTTTAAGTTTAATGAAAGAAGTTTTTTATATGCACCTATGTCTAGCAAATTTTTAATTGAATCTTTGTGTTGAAGTTGGGGAATTTTTATTCCTTTGTTGTTTGGAATACTTCAGAAATACCAACATGGTATTAGAGCTAGTCCAGGCTCTTTGAAGTTGTCAAATAAGCTTAAGGAAGAAGGTGTTGTTGTAGCTTTTCACCAACAATGTGAAGGCTCAGCAAAGACCAGGTGTTTAAAAAACAGATCTTTTTTTTTATGTTTAAAAAGTGTAGTCTAGAGAAGTCTTTTTGAATACAGAGTTTATCTCTCAAGCAGAGAGAAGTTTTATTTAAAAACATAGTCAAGTTTAGAGCATAGTTTAGTAAGCTAGTCATGGCAGGAGCCAACACAAGCACGATTATAGGAAATAATCAACTCACACAATTAATGGGAAGAACTATGACTATTTGGAAATCACAATGAGAGCTCTATTTTCCTCTCAAGATTTATGGGAGCTAGTTGAGGATGGTCTAGAAGAACTAGCAGATAAAAATGCATTTAATGCCTTCACACAGGCAGAGAATGATTTTCTAAAGAGCAATAGGGAGAAGGACTCAAAATCCCTCTTCTATCTCTATCAAGCATTGTATGAAAGTGTGTTTCTAAGGATTGTAGTAGCCAAGAAGTCCAAGGATGCATGGGATACCCTCCAGACAACCTACCAAGGTATGGAGTAGGTAAAGACAAAAAAGCTTCAATTAATGAGAAGGGATTTTGAAGTCATTTTCATGAAAGATAATGACACAATAGAATCATTCTTTACTCTACTGATTGGGTTGGTCATCCAAATAATATATGATGGAGAGATAGTATAAGAAAGAAGAATAGTGGAGAAATTATTGAGGAGCTTACTCTCAAGGTTTGATGTGATAGTCACAACTGTTGAAGATACAAAGGATATCTCAAAATTTACAGTTGATGAGCTTCATGCATCACTGATGACACATGAACAAAGATTGGGTAGAACAAAAAACTCATCTTTGGAGCATTCCTTGAAGACCCAAATTTACTTTGGAAGAGGAAGAGGTCAAGGTAGAGGAAACTACAGAGGAAAAGGAAGAGGCAGAAGCCAAAACAGAGGAGGAAGAAACAACCCTGCAAATACTCATGGAAGGGGTAGCAACCAAAATTAGAACCAAGGCCAAGGTAGTAGCCAACAAGGAGGACAACATCAAGCACATGGACAAAGATATGATAAATTCAAAGTCCAATGTCATTATTGTAAGAAGTATGGTCATTATGCCAATGAATATAGGAAGAAACAAAGTGACATGGGTAATAGACCCAGTGCTAATTTTACTAAAGAAAATATCAATCAAGAGAAGTTGTTTTTAGCATGTAATATGGCTGAAGAAATTAATGAAGATATATGGTTTCTAGATTTAGGATGTAGCAACCATATGACTGGAAACATTTCCATTTTTTCCCTGTTAGATGAAAATGTAAAGTCTCAAGTAACATTGGGGACAGAAAGTAAGGTCTCTACCATGGGAAAAGGCAGAGTAAGTGTTTTCACAAAGAAAGGAGAAGGAAGATCCATATCAGATGTATACTGTGTGCCTGGTATGAATTTAACCTCTTGGGCATTGGACAACTCATTCAAAAGGGGTAAAATTTTTTCTTTGAATATGATGTATGCACCATCATGGATAAACCACCAAGAAAGCAATGCATTGCACAAATGAAGATGACAAGGAACAAAATATTCCCTCTCAAGATGAGAAAAAATTTGAAGAAAGGAGATGAAATGGCAGCAGAGACACAAGAGACATTCCAAAGAAAAGCAAAAGATGAAAATTGGTTATGGCATTTGAGATTTGGACATCTCAACTTTGGAGGTCAAATTTTGTTGCATAGGAAAGGAATGGTAAAGGGATTACTATTGATTGAGAAACTGGGCAGCCTATGTGAAGGCTGCATCTTGGGAAAACAACATAGAGAAATCTTTCGATCAAGAAAGAGCCTAAGGGCAAAGGCACCCTTAGAAATTTTCCATTTATATTTGTGTAGACCAATGCAAACACCATCAATAGCAAGCAGCCACTATATGCTGACTTTCATTGATGATTACGCAAGAAAAACTTGGATTTATTTCTTGAATATTTTTTTTTCTAAATTTAGAATAATTCTATTAATGACACAAAAAATTACATGGAGGCACTGGCCTCTATGGTACTGGCCCAACTATGGGGCATTCTCAGTCTAAGAGCCTGAACACTACCTGTTTTCCAAACATATAGAAAATTAGCCACCCACGTAGGGGAAGCCGGCTCTTCAGCAGTTTCATATAACAAAATTAACAAAATTATCAACAATTCATTATACTCAGGGGTAATCCAAACATTGGGAAAACAAAAACTCAAAAAACTACAAATCCTGAGCATGTTAAGAAACATGAGGAGAGGGAGGAGATTCTTCAACAACTGGGCACCTGTAGGCTTCCATATCTTCCTCCACCGTCTGATGATCATCGTTGGTCTCGAAGCTTCCATGTTTGTCAGCCGCAACATCCTTGCCTTTGCTGCAAGGAGCCATCCACTTCATGCTAGCACGCAGAGAGTTTCCCTGGTTCATCTGATTAAAGAGGGGAAGAACATCAGAGCTAGAGGGCTCTTCTTTGAATTCCACAGTGATAATGGTTGTGACACAGGGGTAGTTCAAGGAGCTTTGAAAGTAGAAATGGGCAGTTTGCACCAGAGTCAGGGGATTAGTAGAGGTCGCACAGGTATCGGGGGAGAAAGCAAAGCCCCTGTCAGAAAAAGGAGAGCCATGATGCCCACGGCCATGACAAATTTGGGCTGCAGGATAATTCCCAATGAAGTATTCAAATGATTGAGAGGAGGAGTTGGATGGAGATAAGAAAACTTGATGCCTGCCACTGCCCAGAAAACTTCCTCTCCTAACTATCTTGCAAATTAACTATCTTGCTTGTGACAACTCACATCAAGAGGTATACTTTGATAGGGGGGAATGGTTTACAATGTAATCAAGAAAGCTAGCAAGATACACATCAAAGGATGGGTTGTAATTACTTGATGAATTGAATATTATTTTAACCTTACCTATAGGCAAGAATGGTTCGAAGAAGATCTCTGTTCGATTATGGTGTGAGTGTTTTCCTAATACATGTACAATTGTAAGGTGAAGGAGAACTACATAAAGAGCAAGATTGATATTATTGTCCTATAAGGCACTCAACATCATAAGCATACACTCTTCGAAATCCTTTGGAAATATTATAGTTATGTGGAAGTTCTTATTTTATTATTATAGTTTTAGAAATATGTATGTTGAAATGAATAAACTAATTAAAAAAACATAGTTTGTTAAATTAATTAAGAGCAATATTTGATGTCTATGAGTCAAGATGCTCATCCTCCAATGATTGTAAGTTAGATTTCCATGATCATGTTATTAGTGCAAGACATTCTTTGGAACCTTACACAGTTTCAAATAGAGTCATTTTAGACTCTCACTTTTAGGAATGTATTCATGCTCATGTTATTAGTGCAAGACATTCTTTGGAAGCTTACATTGTCTCAAATAGAGCCACCTTAGACTGTCATTTTTAGGAATGTATTCATAACCTTCTCAATGTGCTCTTCCAAAAATATCTTCCTTCAAGACATTCTATACTTTTTCTTCGACACATATCCAACCCTTACTCAACGTAAGCTTGGAGGGAAAAAAAAGAAGACTAAAAAGTCAATCTTTACCATCACAGTAATATTATCCACAAATTAATTCCAAACAAAACTTTTAATATAAAAATTACATGAATAATAGATTAAGAAAATGATCTAAAAATATATCAATGCAAATATTTGTTAGCTTGATATTAACTGTTACAAACTTATCACTTTTAAGTAGACAAATTTACTAGGTTTCCAATGGTATGTATAAACAATTGTTGTCCATTTAAAAATACATAGGAAGGAAGAACAATTTTGATTCTCTAGTAAGATCTAAAGAGAAAGTCTTTCTCCTCTACTAAACGTGACATCTCTAATAAAAATAATATTAACTAAATCCTTTTACTACCAATAATAATATTTTGTTCTCATTATTTCATATATATATATATATATAATACTAATTATTTTTATATATAGAAAAATTGATTTAAAAATATCACATAAATTTTAAATAAATTTAAATTTTTACTATTATTATCATTCGTTTATGGTTTATTAATTTATTATTATATTTTAGATATATATATTCCACTCAATAATAGTGCCAACCTTTCCACCACGCATATTAAATATTAAATATATTCCAATCAACAAGTGTCACCCAATCAGTGTTATGGACATCCACACCCAGAGGAAAAACGCAAATAAAAAAAATCAGTTGTACTGAAAATATAAAAATAGAAAGTTATGGACTAGGATTGAACTGTATATTGAAGTTTTAAAAAGCTCAGTTTTAAAAAATATCATAAATTATAAAATAGTAATACTGAGTTAAAAGATGGGGTAATTAACAAATTAGTTTAATGGATAGTGATTAAAAGATTGGTTAGACCTAAATTTGAAAACAACGGTCCAAAAAAACAAGCATGGCGAGCATGGTTTAACGGATGGCAATTAAAAGATAAAAAAACAAGCCTGACGAGCATGGTTTAATGGATGGAAATTAAAAGATTGGTTTAATGGATAGTGATTACAAGATTCGTAAAACCTAAATTTGAACCCAACGGTCCAAAAAAACAAGCATAAATATCACTAATGTCGTGGTCATTATATACTCGAGCGCCTGATGAATGAAGAATGAGAGGGATAACTAATTGTAATGAATGAAGAATGAGAGGAGGAAATTCACGAACGAAGAGGAGGTGCGTGATGAATTAGGAAGGCGAGGGATCGGTGATTGTGATGAATGAAGAATTAGAAGAAGATATTCACGGAAGAAGAGGAGATGCCTCATGAATTGGAAGGATCAATGATTGTGATGAATGAAGAATGAGCGCTGGAGGAAATTCAAGAACGAAGAGGAGGTGATCGAAATTTTTACAGTCCCAAAAAAAAAAGTAGGGGGATGGACTGGATTATTTATGGAGATGGTAATTTTCCGTTTCCTTTAAATTGTTTGTCTATTTGTTTATAATTAATTCCACAGAAAAAATGGTTATGCAGCGAAAGGCTCTAGGTGATTGAGTAATTTTCTGTTCCTTTAATATGTGTGTTTAATTCATTTTAGAGAGACATTTGTGTAACTTGACAAATTTTTTTCTCTCTTCAATCTACAGGTTAAGCATGGGTGTTCTTTCTCTCTCAAGCACTGTCATGTTAAGTTAAAGTTGTCTATCTTATTTAGCGCTCCATAAATCTTCTGTATAGTGTTGTATGCATGAATGTCATGTGTAGTGTTGGGGTAAGTTGAAAATAATTAATATTATTTTATATTAATGGAGAAATGGTTACACAACTTGTAACGTATCTCCTTAGTTTAGGATTAGTTCCTACAATTTAGGATTTTGTTTGCAACTTCCTAATTCCTAGTGTTGTACTTAATGATGTAATTCCTCATTCATGAATGTAGAGTAAACTCAGAGTGTTCTCTCTGTTTGAGTGCAGTCTTCAGGTGCAGTACTCACCTGTGAGCTGCAACTCCTTTTTCAATTCAGTGTCATTTTTATCTTGGTATCAGAGCTCAGAGTAGAGACAACCTTAATTTTTTTTTTTTTTAGGATGCATCATTGATTACAGAACCGTAGTGGCGGAAGAGCTTATAGAGGTTTTCATAGATTCAGGTGGGCTGCAGTAACACCTGAAACACAGGTCTCAGATGACTGACCATCTCTGAGCGGGAGAAAGGATTGGCGCGGTCTTTTCGCGAACAGTCGCGCCATTGGTGTGGGTTTTAGGGAGATAAGTGCGCTAGCGCGCCAAAATACGCGATTGGCACGGAAGTACATGCAAAAGTGGCGCCAGGGCTGGTGACTCACACGGATTTTGATTTTGGCGCGGTTTTTTCGCATCAGAGAAGCGCCAGGGCTGGGAGTCGCACGCATTTTGATTTGGGCGCGGATTTTTCGCATCAAATAAGCGCCAGTCTCTTTCTCTTTGGGAAGGTCTGCAATTTTTTTTATTTTTTTTTTGCAGATCGGACTTGCCCGGTGGTGGCAGATCGGACTTGCCCGGTGGTGGCACATTGAAGTTCCGAATTCGCCCGGTGGTGGCAGATTGGAATTTCCCGGTGGTGGCGTATTTAAGTTCCTGATTTGCTCGGTGGCAGCACATCGGACTTGCCCGGTGGTGGAGAATTTAAGTTCTTGATTTTCTTGGTGGCAGCAAATCGGACTTGCCCGGTGGTGGCGCATTGAAGTTCCTGATTTGCTCGGTGGCAGCAGATCGGAATTGCCCGATGGTGGCACATTGAAACTCCTGATTTGTTCGGTGGCAGCAGATCAGATTTGCCAGGTGGTGGCACATTGAAGGTACAATTTTTTTTTGGAAAAACAGTGGTCAGGATCTGGTATGTGGTGATTTTTTTTTTTTTTTTAGTGTGTCCTGTAATTATTCAGTTGGGTAGAATTATTCATCAGAGGATCAGAAATTTTATCAGTCCAATATGAATAACAATATAGAATCGTATCTCCACGAGTCTGGCAAACTCGATGGATCGAATTTCTCCAACTGGAAATTCAAGATACAAACTTTACTTGAAAGCGCAAATGTGTGGTCAATCGTTACAGGAAGTGAGCTGAGACCAGGATCAGCTGCACAAGAACAAGACTGGGATAAAAGGGAGACCAAAGCAAAGGTCATATTGAAGATGTCCGTCAAGGACAATATTATCCCGCATATTAGAGACTGTAAATCGGCCACTGACATTTGGACAATGATTAAAAACCTATACCAGATGCAGAATACAAACCATGTCTTGTCACTCAAAGGGAAGTTTTTTACGATGAAGATGGAGGAGAATGAGTCCGCTGCTGGATTCATTGCGAGAGTCAAAGACCTGAAGGACAGATTGGGAGATATCGGAGAGAAAGTTTCCGATTCGGATCTGGTCACGATCACATTGAACGGAATGACAGATGAATACCATATGTTTATCACAGGGCTGGCAGCAAGGGAGAAAGCCCCTACGTTTGAAGAGCTGACAGGGATTCTGCTACAGGAAGAAGAGCGACGACAAAATTTGAAATCCCAGAGCAATGACCTTGCTCTGATGGCAAAAAGGAGACCGTATAGAGGGAAGCAGCGACAACAACAACATCAATCACAACAGCAGCAGAGAGGAGCCAACACATATTAGAAGATACCATTTAAAGGTATGTCTTCTAATAATTTTCCCAGCAAGAAATGTTTTTACTGTGGAAAACCTGGTCATCAGATTAAAGAATGTAATAAGAGGTCGGCAGACGAAGCAAGAAATAAATAGAGAAAGCACAGAGGATACTTCGTTGAGGAAGATGAGGATCATAGCCACGAAATTCGACTATTTACAGCTGATTGTGCTCTTTCAGCTTCAAAGGGAGATGAGGACGACATATGGTATGTCGACTCTGGCGCATCCTCACATATGACTGGTAAGAAAGACTGGTTTGAATTTCTTGAAGAAACTTCATGTGGGTCGAAAATTTATTTAGGAGATGATAGTGGATATGAGATCAAAGGATATGGTGACATTCCGGTAAAATTACCTAGCGGTAACATTAGACACCTTAAAAATGTATTGTATGTGCCCGGAATTAAGAAAAATTTGATCTCTGTCTCAATGATTACTGATCAGGACATGCAAGTTCAATTTTTTAAGACTAACTGTGTCATAAAGGATAACCAGATGGAAATAGTTGCAACAGGAGTGCGCATGGGGAGCTTGTACAGATTAGACGTGAAAATTATGAAAAAGCAAGCAATGGTTGTAACTGGATCGACAGCTGAAGATCTCTGGCATCAGAGATTTGGCCATCTTAATCTGCAAGACCTCATCTTACTTCAGAGAAAAGATATGGTTGATGGACCCCCTATTTTCCATAATGTTAAGCTGGATTGTGATGGATGTGCATTAGGGAAAATGCATAGAGAAGAGTTCCCTTTGCATGTTAATGGAAAAGAAAGAGATATCTTAGAACTGGTGCATACAGTGTAACACCTCCAGTTTAGGAACACACACATTTTTTTTTTTTCTAATGTTATATTTTCCTATTATTACTTCAATTTCTTCGTTAACTTTTAATATCATTTTTGTGTTCCATCCCCTTTTAATAACATTTAATATTTTCCATGTGTACAGTTCACCTATATACATAAAATACCATGCCTCTCTTAAGGCCCCCTATGAACAATCATTTTCTTTCGATCACACATATGCCCCCTATGTGTCAATATATACCACCTATATACAATTATGAAACATACATGTATAAAGATGCAAACTATTATGAAACATACATGTACATGTGCCGATTATGCAGATGTATTTACACGTACGTTGAAAGACGTTGATACAGGTATAGCGTATACCTATGATCAGTTCCGCAGATGTATGAATTCGATGCACGTTCAAACTTATCATGGTGGACTGTGAGTCATTATAACAGTGATTCATTATTAATCATGAAGCGCCGAACCCCACCAGGGCAGGTATGACCCCAACCCTGATCATGAATTTTGTCGGCGTCGTTTTTATTAATCAACCCTGAAACTAGTTTAATCGTGGCAGGTTATATCATCGTGATTTACATTCTGATGCCATTTCAGTTTGTCATGAAATTGACCGCCACGCATATGGACGTCTCTGCATTACACCATTCATAGCGCCAGGTCGATTTCATCGAAATATAATCGGTTCTGTTTGTGACAGCGCATGTACGAGTTGTTTGTTTTGTTATATGCCTAGGACGCATCGTGTGTACGGGATTAGAATGGAATAGCCGTGTAGCTTAGGGTTCTGACAAATCTGGATTTTCTTGCGATTACACTCTAATATTTTTATGGTTTTTGTACACAGCGATGGCGTATTACTCAGGAGGTGGAGGTTCCAGACGCCGGCGCTTGCAAAACATATGCCCCGCAAGTAATCTGCGCATAGCGCATATGGTTGTCGATCCAGACTGGCTCAGTACTGCGTGAGTCCAAAGTCTGCTCCTCAGTACCTCGTCGGCCATTCTATTGCATCCACGCGCACTCTGATGTCGGCTAAGCTGGTTCTCCCAAATCAACTTGGAGATATTTCTGATTTTTTTGGGGTAGTGGGATTAGGGTTTCACCTACCCTTCCCATTCGTCTCTGCAGCAAAATCTCAACTTATTCTCCTCCCTTTCGTTTTATATAACCAGCTCGACTCACAGTCGAGTCTTACTCCAGTTTTTGTGGTAGTAATTTTTACATCCTTCCTCCAGAAGGCACGAATCTCTTTCAAGAGATTTGATGTAGAACACTATGGCGAGTTAAGAGCATTCGCTTCGGCTCCGGAGGGAAGGTTGAGCGTAGGGTTTATCCGCTGCACCCGAGTCTGCTCTCGTCAGGTTCTATATTTTTAATTCTCTTTTTCTTTCTTTAGTTTCTGCTTTAGACTAATGCGGCCGGTTTTCTATTGCAGGTCTTTTGACTGCTAAGATTTTTACGCCCTCACCTGGACAGGAGCCGCAGGCTTACAGGCCGCCCCCTTTTGATTCCATTTTCATCTATATTCTAACGCGCTCTGTTATGTTTTTCGTTCTAGCAAAGCGATTTACCTAGGTCCATCTCGAGTTACGGTTATACTAGCACAGAGATTTATACCTCTGGTTTCTTGTCGTGCATTCAACATTCTAGTATTATTGATATTCAATATTGACTGTGGACTGTTTGTATGGTTCTATTTGTCCTATCTAACACGGACTGAGATCAGTGGCGTAACAGCCATTCGAGTCCCAGCTTTTTCATTTGTGGTTACTGCAGATGGCGTCACTGGCTAATCGAACCCCGCCAAGGAGGAAGCGAGCTTTAATGTCTGTAACCCCCTCCCTCCACGTGAGTTCGCCCTCGGTACAATTTTTATTTTAAGTTTGTATACTATGGTTGTTCGGCATTAACATATACAGACCTGCACTGTTATGGTGAATGAAATATATTTCCTTACAGCATGACCAGTTCTTTCCTCTTATGCCATATGCCCATTCGATACCCTGTGCACCGGTTGGGTGCTCGGCCAGGGCTATCGTCGAGCTCATTCGTGGTTGTATAATTGAGCCGGGTGTCTACCATTGTTTTAAGACAACTCTTCATGCTACAGATTTGTACAATATGATAGGTAATCCTGGATAAATTCGGAATCACATGCATGCATAAAACACTCTGTTTACAAAGCATATCGTAGTTTGATTTACAATGCATAGCGTCGTTGGATTTTGTTTTTTTTTTCTCCATCTGTTTCATATCCTGCTCTAACTCCATCCGAACTACTGTAGGCATTCGTGACTTGGCTGCTTAGGGTTTATTAAATTGTATTTCCCAAATACACAAAACGTATAAAGCGACACCATGTGATCATAGAATCTGACTATGCCGTGATATATATTTAAATTTACTTGCCGCATATATTAAATCGCGTCTCTTTATGAGTCATTTCGTTTTTATTTGAAACTGTTCTAATAGATGGGCCTCGAGATAAATTTTTATCTATGATTTTTTTTTTTTTTTAAGGAAGCAGCCCTAATGGTTCTTCCTATCGAACTGCTTGACTGTCCAATTAAAATCAATGCATCCGCTTCCTGTCGACTGCTTGACTTTACAATTAAAATCAATGCATTTCATTTTTCGACGTCCATGGTAGTATAATTTCTTAATGTCTCTTTCTTAGTTAAAGTATGCTTGTTAACATATATATATTTTTTTGTTAACTGCTTACACATGTAATCGATAGTTCATTCGAAGAGGTTCATTAAGCATGGATTTAATCCATAGCCCTACTATTTACTTCAAAGGGTTGGAGGAATTTTTAAAATGCCACACACCTTATAATTGCTATAATCGTTATTTCAAAGGTTAAAAGTAGATTTGCCAATATTATGTGCATGCAAGATGTTATAAGAGCTATTAGGCTCCTATATCCTTTTTTTATATATATATATAGATATTCGATAGTGATTAAATAAAGGTCCTTAACTAAAATTTAAGTCTTTGGCTATGGTACTTGATTCAATGACTAAAGGTAGATTTAGAAATGTAATCTATACCATTATAACCATTATAAAAATCCTATAAGGTAGAGTTACTCTTTCTCTAGCACAATTTCGATTGTCGTATTATAATGTTCTTACTTTCTTCTTTTAGATTTGCAACCTGTAACTTTAGTTCTGCTATAATGTTTCTCTAGCATACACACAAGCATATAATATCACTTTTATGTCTACAGGGAATACAACAATAATTAACCATTTGTAGAGGCTAAGTAACTTCAGATTTAAACCGACCTTGGTTTAGAGTTTCTGGAGTTTCTACTCTATGGATTTCTGGTCTACAACTAAACAGAATCTGGAAGGTGAATGCCTTAGGATGGATTCTGTTAAATGTAGTACTAACATCAAACACACCATTTTAATTAATTTTTCTATATGTAGCCAATTCATACCATCAGAAATAGAATAACAAAAATTTCAGAACATACCACAATCTGCAAATGACCAACCTCCCAACCTTAGAGTCCTCTTTGTCTCCCAGGACTCACCCCCGAGCAGAGATCACCTCCTAGACAGATCAACCTCTGATCTGCTTAGGAGAAGCTTATTTAAGCTCATATTTCCCCAAAGCAGTTTCTAATTCTGCGTCCAGAATAGCAGGATGCTTTCTTTCCTGTTTAGCCTAGGCTTCCCATTTTGGGATTCTTTAAAGCTGCTTTAGGCTTTTCCTCAGCTTTTCCAGCTTTTCTTTACCTCTTCCCAACTACTCCTCTTCATTGGGGAAATTTAGATTCCTCCTCAAATCTAAATTAATTTCTTTCAAGGAATTTTGAAAGATTTTGGGGATTTTTTGCCTTATCCATCCTTATGGATTTGGCAAGTGATCTCTAATTCTCATCTTGGTCAAAATGCACAATCATTTTATTTATTTACTCAAATAAAATATGCAAATACATTCACACCATACTTATCCCTTGGGGTCCACCCCCTTAGGATTTAAAGTTCAAATGTCTAACTTTAAAAATTCACCACACAAATTGGGGGTGTTACATATTCCCCCTCTGAAAATAAAAACCGTCCTCGGTGTTATTATTTAACTACTAGAGTTCACTTAAACAAAAATGGATATTTCTCCATCATTTCAGCTTCCCTTTCCCAGGTAGCTTCTTCAGCAGTAAAGTGCTTCCACTGCACTTTTACTCTGGCCACTGTTCTGTTTCTCAATTCAACTTCTTCCCGCTCCAATATTTGAAGCGGTTCTGGCAGAAACTCCCCTTCTGGTTCCACCTGTACCACATTCCAATCAACTATGTGAGAAGCATCATGCACATATCTTTTTAATAATGAAATATGAAACACATCATGCACTTTAACATGGGGTGGTAAGGCCAGCTTGTAAGCCACTGGTCCCACCCTTTCTAAAATTTCAAAAGGCCCACAATATCTAGGTGCAAGTTTTGCACAACTTCCAGCATAAAGTGTGCTCTTTTTGGGTTTGATGCGTAAATACACATGATCCCCTTCCTTAAATTCTCGGTGCACTCTTTTCTTATCCGCATAGCTTTTCTGGCGATCTTGTGCGGTCTTGATATTTCTTTGTATTTGTTTGACAATTCTTTCCATCTCTTGTAGTGCATCCGGTCCCAACACCAGTTTATCCTCTGGTTGACTCCAGCTCAAAGGAGTACGACACTTTCTCCCATAGAGTGCCTCAAACGGACTCATCTTAATAGAAGATTGACAGCTGTTATTATAGGCAAATTCAGCTAGATGCAGATATTCTTCCCACTTTGATGGTCTATCCATCACATACATTCGCAACATATCCTCCAAAATTTGATTCGTCCTTTCTGTCTACCCATCTGTTTGAGGGTGATAGGCAGTACTAAAATTTAGCTTAGTACCCATCCCTCCAAACAATCCTTTCCAAAATGCTGCCGTAAACTTAGCATCTCGATCTGAAACAATTACTTTAGGAACTCCATGAAGCCTTACTATCTCCTTTAGGAATACATTTGCTACTTGAGATGTTCCGAAGGTAGATTTCACTGGTATAAAGTGGGTAGCTTTGGTTAAAGTGTCTACTACCACCATTACAGAATCATGTTGATATTTGGTTCTAGGTAGTCCTATTATAAAATCCATGGAAACTGTGTCCCATTTCCATTCTGCAATTGGCAAAGGGTTCAGAAGATCTGCCGGATGTTGATGCTCAACTTTGACCAGTTGACATTCCATGCACCTACTTAGATACTTTGCCACATCTCTCTTCATTCCTGGCCAGAACAACTTCTTTTTCAAGGCTGTTAACAGCTTCTGGTATTCTGGATGTCCGGCATAAGGCTATTTGTGATATTCATCCAAAATTTCCCTTTCTAATGACTCTACATTAGGAACATACAACCTATTTTTGAAATATAGTAGCCCTTTTTGATTTTGTGTAAAGTCAATTTTATCTCCTTTTTGTAGTTTCACCAAGAGTGTTTCATAGTTTGGGTCTTGGCTGGTTGCTTCTCTCACCAACTCTTCTATCTCAATCTATCCACTACTCCCAATGCTGTTTAAATGTTGACAAGCATTTCTACTTAATGCATCAGCAACTTTATTTTCTTTCCCCTTGATATGCTTGATGTCCATATCAAATTCACTTAAAAAGGACAGCCATCTGGCTTGTCTTGCATTCAGGTCAGTTTGGGAAAAAAAATATTTGAGGCTGATATGATCAGTCATCAATGTGAACTTTTTCCCTAGAATATAATGCCGCCACATCTTCAGAGCATGGATAACAACTGCAAATTCCAAATCATATGCACTATAATTCTGTTCATGTATTTTCAGTTTCCTAGATTCATAGGCAATGACTGAATTTTCCTGCAACAGGACTCCTCCCAGCCCTTCTCTGCAAGCATCTGTACATACAACAAACTCTTTATCAGAATCAACAATTTTTAATATAGGGGCTGAAATAAGTTTTTGTTTTAACTGCTCGAAACTGTTTTGACATTTTTCAGTCCACACAAACTTGACACCCTTTCTTTGCAATGAAGTGATGGGATGTGCTATGGCAGAAAATATTTCCACAAATCTACGATAGTAGCTTGCCATCCCCATGAATGACCTTACTGCTGAAACATCAGTTGGGACTGGCCATTCCTTAATTGCTTTTATCTTTTCAGGGTCAACTGCAAGCCCTTTTTCAGAAATAATATGACCCAAATATTGAATTTTATCTTTATAAAATTCACATTTGCTGAACTTGGCATATAGCTGGTTTTCTTTTAAAGTCTGCAACACTATCCTCAGATGTTCCTTATGTTCGTCTTCATTTCTGGAGTAAACTAAGATATCATCTATGAACACAAGAACAAATTTATCCAAATATTTATTCAACACACTATTCATTAGGCACATAAAAGTGGCAGGGGCATTTGTCAGACCAAAAGGTAGGACTACAAATTCGTAGTGTCCATACCGGGTACGGATAGCGGTTTTGCTAATGTCTTCTTCTTTGATTCTGAGCTGGTGATACCCAGTCCCTAAGTCAATCTTTGAAAAGACTGAGGCCCCTCTCACTTGATCAAAAAGATCATCAATTCTAGGAAGTGGATATCTATTCTTAATGGTCAACTTGTTCAGTTGCCGATAATCAATGCACATCCTAAAAGTTCCATCCGTCTTTTTAACAAATAAAACAGGTGCTCCCCATGGAGACACACTTGGTCTAATGTAACCCTTATCCAATAATTCTTGCAACTGCATCTTCAGCTCCATCAGTTCTGGCGGACTCATCCGATAAGGGGCTCGGGAAACAGGTGTGGCTCCCGGCACCAGATCTATAGAAAAGTCAATTTCTCTTTTGGGGGGAAGATGAGGGATTTCCTTGGGAAAGACTTCCTTAAACTTTCTGATGACTGGTATAGCATCCAGTAACTCTTCCTCAGTTTTATGTTCTATTTCTTCTACATGCACTGCATAGACTTGGTATCCTTTTCTAGCTGTTCTTTTTAATTGTAAGGCTGATATTTGTCTTACTGCAATGGGTTTTGGTTTCCCTTTTAGTGTAAAAGGTTTCCCTTCCTCATCCACACAATGCAGGGTTTTATCCCAGCAGTTCATCAGAGCTTTCTTCTTTTCTAGCCAATCCATTCCTATCAGCAGATCATAGGATCCTAATGGCAATATGTTCAGATTTACTTCTGTTGGGAACCCATTTATTTGTATTTCTGTTTTGGGCAACTTATGTGTGACTTTTCTCTTAGTTCCAGTGGCCAGCTGTACCAACCATGACTGCTGAAATTTTTCAGGTTTAATTTTACATTTTTCTACAATTCCAGGACTAATGTAACTCAAAGAAGCACCTAGATCAATCAAAACAGTAATAGGTAGGTCAGAAATCTTACCCTCCATTTCCACCATGGTTGCTTGATGTTCTGCTTGCCGATTTTCCAAGGCTGCACTGATAGTTGGTATATTTCTGGCTATGTCATTTACTGTTGTTGCCTCTCGCTCTCTGCTGATCATGTGTATATTTTGATGGGGGCAATCCCTCATCATATGGGGTTCTCCACAACCCCAACATTTCAGAGGTTCCTTCATTCTGACTGTCCCTTCTTTTTTATTGTTCCCCTCTACTGGTTTTGAAGCCACTTGGGACTGAGCAGTTTGACTTTCTTTTGGTTTATTGAATTTTTTCCGCTGATGATCTCTACCAAAATTTCTTAGATATGCTGGTTTTGGTCTTTTACCTTTGAACTCACCCTTGTTCAGCCAGCTCTTCCCTTGTTCAGCTTTACCTTTAAACTGCTGATAGCATAGTCTTGCTTTTCTAACAGCCTCATCCATTGTCTTTGGATTGTCAAACTCAATTTTCTCCTTGTATGCAGTAGGCAAACAATTTAAAAACCTTTGCACTTTTTCCTTTTCTTCCCTAATGTAAGGGACATACCTCAGTAAATTAGTAAACTTAGTGACAAACTCATCGATAGTGAGTTTTCCTAGTCTAAGTTCATGGAATTCTTTCACTTTATCATCATAATAACGTTCGTTCAAATAACGATTTTTGAACTTAGCCTGAAAATCTTCCCAAGTAACTATCTTCTCATAAATGGCATGCACCATTTTTGTCTCTTCCCACCACAGTGTAGCTTTTCCTTGTAGCTGGTACACAGCTAATCTAGCCTTCAGATTGCTTTCATATTCATAAACTTGGAGATACTTGATCATGTTCAGCAACCAAGCTTCAGCATCCTCTTCCTTCTCCCCATCATAGGAGGGAGGTTTGATCTTTCTAAATTCTCCCTGCAATTCTCTTCTCTGTTTATGTTGTTGTCTAGCAGCATCATCATCATCAGACTCATCCATCTTCCTCTTTCCGGAACCTTCGCCTTCCTGGCTGTTCCGGGAAGTTAGTTCTCTGATGAGCTTTTCCTGCTCCTTACTGGCTGATGACAGCATGTCATTTTGGCTTCTTAGTTCAGCCAATTCTCTTTGCAACCTGTGCAACATAGCCATTACCGGGGCATTGGGATCTGGAGTAGTAAACTCATCCCTCAGATCCACATAAATCCCTTCACCTTCAACCATTTCCACTGTACACACTTACAGCACAGATTAGCAAAAATTTTATAAAATTTTCAGAAACAAAATATGTAATAATCAGTGAGCACAAAATTGACAGCCCAATTTGTTGTAACTGGTGCTCCGATACCATTTGTAACACCTCCAGTTTAGGAACACACACATTTTTTTTTTTCTAATGTTATATTTTCCTATTATTACTTCAATTTCTTCGTTAACTTTTAATATCCTTTTTGTGTTCCATCCCCTTTTAATAAAATTTAATATTTTCCATGTGTACAGTTCACCTATATACATAAAATATCATGCCTCTCTTAAGGCCCCCTATGAACAATCATTTTCTTTCGATCACACATATGCCCCCTATGTGTCAATATATACCACCTATATACAATTATGAAACATACATGTATAAAGATGCAAACCACGTATGGTTATCATTTGATAGAATTAATTAAAATTTGCATAACTCTATGCATAACCTGTATATATATAAGTACCCCATATATATTTGTATATATCCTTTGATAAGACTATGGGCCGACGCACATCGATATATATAAACACCTATTCTATACACATATTTTTATGTCACATATACACATATATATAACCTTTGATAACTTACTTGCCTGCGCATGTGTGGGTATATACTCGTCTATATATATACCACATACATTTATCATCGTTATAATATATTTTAAGGCGCACATATCTATATAAGCGGCATATATAGGAATGTAAGACCATATATATAAAGATAGCCATTGTTTTGACATTATTTATTTGGCGATTGCAGATATGGATATATATATCACACGTATTCGCAAGTCACACCTACTTTTTATAATTTCATTGAATCGGCCAGAAATATATAATGACAATAGAATCCGATTACGCCTCATACCTACACTATGCCGATTATGCAGATGTATTTACACGTACGTTGAAAGACGTTGATACAGGTATAGCGTATACCTATGATCAGTTCCACAGATGTATGAATTCGATGCACGTTCAAACTTATCATGGTGGACTATGAGTCATTATAACAGTGATTCATTATTAATCATGAAGCGCCGAACCCCACCAGGGCAGGTATGACCCCAACCCTGATCATGAATTTTGTCGGCGTCATTTTTATTAATCAACCCTGAAACTAGTTTAATCATGGCAGGTTATATCATCTTGATTTACATTCTGATGCCATTTCAGTTTGTCATGAAATTGACCGCCACGCATATGGACGTCTCTGCATTACACCATTCATAGCGCCAGGTCGATTTCATCGAAATATAATCGGTTCTGTTTGTGACATCGCATGAACGAGTTGTTTGTTTTGTTATATGCCTAGGACGTATCGTGTGTACGGGATTAGAATGGAATAGCCGTGTAGCTTAGGGTTCTGACAAATCTAGATTTTCTTGCGATTACACTCTAATATTTTTATGGTTTTTGTACACAGCGATGGCATATTACTCAGGAGGTGGAGGTGCCAGACGCCGGCGCTTGCAGAACATATGCCCCGCAAGTAATCTGCGCGTACCGCATATGGTTGTCGATCCAGACTGGCTCAGTACTGCGTGAGTCCAAAGTCTGCTCCTCAGTACCTCGTCGGCCATTCTATTGCATCCACGCGCACTCTGATGTCGGCTAAGCTGGTTCTCCCAAATCAACTTGGAGATATTTCTGATTTGTTTGGGGCAGTGGGATTAGGGTTTCACCTACCCTTCCCATTCGTCTCTGCAGCAAAATCTCAACGTATTCTCCTCCCTTTCGTTTTATATAACTGGCTCGACTCACAGTCGAGTCTTACTCCAGTTTTTGTGGTAGTAATTTTTACATCCTTCCTCCAGAAGGCGCGAATCTCTTTCAAGAGATTTGATGTAGAACACTATGGCGAGTTAAGAGCATTCGCTTCGGCTCCAGAGGGAAGGTTGAGCGTAGGGTTTATCCGCTGCACCCGAGTCTGCTCTCGTGAGGTTCTATATTTTTGATTCTCTTTTTCTTTCTTTAGTTTCTCCTTTAGACTAATGCGGACGATTTTCTATTGCAGGTCTTTTCACTGCTAAGATTTTTACGCCCTCGCCTGGACAGGAGCCGCAGGTTTACAGGCCGCCCCCTTTTGATTCCATTTTCGGCTATATTCTAACGCGCTCTGTTATGTTTTTCGTTGAAGCAAAGCGATTTACCTAGGCCCATCTCGAGTTACGGTTATACTAGCACAGAGATTTATACCTCTGGTTTCTTGTCGTGCATTCAGCATCCTAGTATTATTGATATTCAATATTGACTGTGGACTGTTTGTATGGTTCTATTTGTCCTATCTAACACGGACTGAGATCAGTGGCGTAACAGCCATTCGAGTCCCAGATTTTTCATTTTTGGTTACTGCAGATGGCGTCACTGGCTAATCGAACCCCGCCAAGGAGGAAGCGAGCTTTAATGTCTGTAACCCCTACCTCCACGTGAGTTCGCCCTCGGTACAATTTTTATTTTAAGTTTGTATACTATGGTTGTTCGGCATTAACATATACAGACCTGCACTGTTATGGTGAATGAAATATATTTCCTTACAGCATGACCAGTTCTTTCCTCTTATGCCATATGCCCATTCGATACTGCACAATGCGGCGGTTGGGTGCTCGGCCAGGGCTATCGTCGAGCTCATTCGTGGTTGTATAATTGAGCCGGGTGTCTACCATTGTTTTAAGACAACTCTTCATGCTACAGATTTGTACAATATGATAGGTAATCCTGGATAAATTCGGAATCACATGCATGCATAAAACACTCTGTTTACAAAGCATATCGTAGTTTGATTTACAATGCATAGCGTCGTTGGATTTTGTTTTTTTTTTCTCCATCTGTTTCATATCCTGCTCTAACTCCATCTGAACTACTGTAGGCATTCATGACTTGGCTGCTTAGGGTTTATTAAATTGTACTGCCCAAATACACAAAACGTATAAAGCGACACCATGTGATCATAGAATCTGACTATGCCGTGATATATATTTAAATTTACTTGCCGCATATATTAAATCGCGTCTCTTTATGAGTCATTTCATTTTTATTTGAAACTGTTCTAATAGATGGGCCTCAAGATAAATTTTTATCTATGAATTTTTTTTTTTTTTTAAGGAAGCAGCCCTAATGGTTCTTCCTATCGAACTGCTTGACTGTCCAATTAAAATCAACGCATCTGCTTCCTGTCGACTGCTTGACTTTACAATTAAAATCAACGCATTTCATTTTTCGACGTCCATGGTAGTATAATTTCTTAATGTCTCTTTCTTAGTTAAAGTATGCTTGTTAACCTATATATATTTTGTTGTTAACTGCTTACACATGTAATCGATAGTTCATTTGAAGAGGTTCATTAAGCATGGATTTAATCCATAGCCCTACTATTTACTTCAAAGGGTTGGAGGAATTTTTAAAATTCCACACACCTTATAATTGCTATAATCGTTATTTCAAAGGTTAAAAGTAGATTTGCCAATACTATGTGCATGCAAGATGTTATAAGAGCTATTAGGCTCCTATATCCTTTTTTTTTTTTATATATAGATATTCGATAGTGATTAAATAAAGGTCCTTAACTAAAATTTAAGTCTTTGGCTATGGTACTTGATTCAATGACTAAAGGTAGATTTAGAAATGTAATCTATACCATTATAACCATTATCAAAATCCTATAAGGTAGAGTTACTCTTTCTCTAGCACAATTTCGATTGTCGTATTATAATGTTCTTACTTTCTTCTTTTAGATTTGCAACCTGTAACTTTAGTTCTGCTATAATGTTTCTCTAGCATACACACAAGCATATAATATCACTTTTATGTCTACAGGGAATACAACAATAATTAACCATCTGTAGAGGCTAAGTAACTTCAGATTTAAACCGACCTTGGTTTAGAGTTTTTGGAGTTTCTACTCTATGGATTTCTGGTCTACAACTAAACAGAATCTGGAAGGTGAATGCCTTAGGATGGATTCTGTTAAATGTAGTATTAACATCAAACACACCGTTTTAATTAATTTTTCTATATGTAGCCAATTCATACCATCAGAAATAGAATAACAAAAATTTCAGAACATACCACAATCTGCAAATGACCAACCTCCCAACCTTAGAGTCCTCTTTGTCTCCCAGGACTCACCCCCGAGAGAGATCACCTTAGTAACAGCAGCAACACTCTGATGCAGCAGGAACTTTGGAACTTATTAGCTCATATTTCCCCAGCGAGTTTCTGATTACCGTCCCGAGTGTGAGGATGCTTTCTTTCTGATTTAGCCTAGGCTTCCCATTTTGGGATTCTTTAAAGTACACCTTAGGGGAAACTTTTCCTCGGCTCATTAAACTTTTCCTCAGCTTTTCCAGCTTTTTACCTCTTCCCAACTACTTTCCTCATCATTGGGGAAATTTAGATTCTTCCTCAAAAATCTAAATTAGAAATAATTTCTTTAAAGGATTTTTGAAAGATTTTGGGGAAATAGTTGCATTATCCATCCTCATGGATTTAGCAAGTGATCTCATAAATCTCATTTTGGTCAATCTGCACAATTCATTTTATTTATTTCCTCAAATAAAATATGCAAATACATTCACACCATACTTATCCCTTGGGGTCCCCCCCTTAGGATTTAAAGTTCAAATGTCTAACTTTAAAATTTCACCACACAAATTGGGGGTGTTACATACAGATATATGCGGACCTATGCAGACTAGGTCATTAGGAGGTGCATATTATTTTCTCTTATTTACAGATGATTGCACTAGGTTCTCATGGATATACTTTCTGAGTAAAAAGAGTCAAGCCTTTCATTATTTTAAAGAGATTAAATCTATGGTAGGAAACCTGACAGGAAAAAGGATAAAAATTCTCCGCTCAGATCAAGGGGGAGAATACAGGTTGGGAGAATTCATGAATTTCTGCAAGCAGCATGGGATTATTCAACAGTTCACACTACCCCACACTCCTCAGCAGAATGGAGTGGCAGAACGAAAGAACAGAACTCTTGTGGAGTGCGCAAGGAGCATGCTTCAAGGTAAGGGTCTATCAAATGGTTTTTGGGCAGAAGCTATTAACACTGCTGTCTACTTAAAGAATAGGAGTCCTACTAAATGTCTAGGCTTCAAAACCCCTTTTGAAGCATTGTTTGGATTCAAACCAGCAGTGAGTCATTTAAGAATATTTGGGTCAAAAGCATATGCTCATATACCTAAGGCAGATAGGAAGAAGTTAGATCCAAAAGCCTTGAAATGTATCTTTGTTGGATATGGCACTAAGTTCAATGCATATAAGTTATTTAATCCTGTGACTCATAAGGTTTTTGCAAGCAGAGATGTCATATTTCATGAACAGGTTGAAGAAGGAAAGGATGACTCTAACAGTGATTGGAACATTCCATTGCTAATGGAAGAAAATAGTGAGGATGATGAAGTGCAGGAGCAAAAACAAGAAGAAGAAGTAACAGGTAATTTAAGCAATGATGCAAGCCCGGAGAAGGCTGAAATAGACAGATTTGAGGTAAGCCCCCTACCAAGGAGATCAAGTAGGAAGACTCAATTACCATCTAAATTGAAAGACTATGCATTAATGTCAAATATTTTAAACATTGTAGAACCTGCAAATTATGAGGAAGCAAGTAAATCTGATGAATGGAGGGCTGCAATGCATGAGGAAATAGAATCAATAAACAGAAACCATACCTGGGATTTGGTTGAATTGCCTGAAGGTAAAACCCCCATAGGATGCAAATGGCTATACAAACCTAAAATAAATGCAGATGGGAGTATATAAAAACTTAAAGCTAGACTGGTAGCAAAGGGTTACTCACAACAAGAGGGAATAGATCTCGATGACACCTTTGCTCCTGTAGCCAAATTAAACACCATTAGAATGCTAATTTCCTTAGCATAAAAACATAAATGGCAGCTACACCAGCTATATGTTAAGTCTGCATTTCTGAATGGTGACTTGAAAGAAGAAATTTATTTAGTCCAGCCTAAAGGTTTTGTGAAAAAGGGGCAGGAACATCTTGTTTATAAATTGAAAAAGGCACTTTATGGTTTAAAGCAAGCACCCAGGTCGTGGTATGAGAAGATTGACTCATTTTTTGTACAGCATGGCTTTCATAGGAGCTTGAATGATCCAAATCTGTATACCAAGTTCAATAAAAAGAGGCAAATTATTTTGATTTCTTTGTATGTAGATGATATGATCATAACAGGGGATGCTAACAATCTGATCAAAGAAATCAAACAGCAGATGTCACAAGTGTTTGAGATGAAAGATCTCGGAAATCTACATTACTGCTTGGGATTGGAGGTATGGAAAGATTCTAGACAGACTTTTCTTACACAAGGGAAGTATGCTAGAAGCTTGCTGGAAAGGTTCAGAATGGAGCAGTGCAGATCAACAGCAACACCATTGCAACAAAACTTAAAGTTGAGCAGTGACGATGGCACTAAAGAGGTGGATGCCACTATGTATAGACAACTAGTTGGCAGTTTGATATATCTCACTACAACTAGACCAGATTTGGCATACTCTGTTAGTATGTTGAGCCAGTTCATGTCGAAACCACTCGAAAGTCACTGGATCGCAGCAAAAAGTGTGTTGAGGTATCTTAGTGGTACTAGTAATTATGGTATTTTGTACACTGACACTTCTGATGTTACTCTAGCAGGTTTTTCAGATTCAGATTGGGCAGGTAACTTGGATGATCGAAGGTCTATCACAGGTTACACTTTCAGCATTGGATCCGGGGTCATAGCATGGAGCAGCAAAAATCAAAGCACTGTAGCCTTATCTTCATGTGAAGCTGAGTACCAAGCATTGTGTGCAGCCACATGTGAAGCTATCTGGTTGAGAAGACTTCTCAACGATGCAGGAGAAGAAGAGAAAGAATCAACTATCATCAAAATTGACAACCAGAGTACTATCAAGCTTGCATACAATCCAGTTTTTCATAAAAATACCAAGCACATCGACACTCAGTTCCATTTTGTTCGACAGAAACTACAGTCAAAAGAGATATTTGTTGAATATTGTAAAACTAGTGACAATATGGCTGATATATTTACTAAGCCTCTTGGGCGTGTAAAGTTTGAATTGTTTAGAAGGATGCTAGGAGTTCAGGATAATCCTTTCTCCATTAAGGGGGGGGGAGTTGAAAATAATTAATATTATTTTATATTAATGGAGAAATGGTTACACAAGTTGTAACGTATCTCCTTAGTTTAGGATTAGTTCCTACAATTTAGGAGTTTGTTTGCAACTTCCTAATTCCTAGTGTTGTACTTAATGATGTAATTCCTCATTCATGAATGTAGAGTAAACTCAGAGTGTTCTCTCTATTTGAGTGCAGTCTCCAGGTCCAGTACTCACCTGTGAGCTGTTTTATCTTGGTATAAATGTAATGTGCAATGTGTCATGTGCAAATGTTTCGTTTGTGTGTCTATGAATTTGTGGTAATTGAGAGAGAAAGCCCAGGCTCAGGAGATTCAATATGCACTGGTGGTTGAAGGGCCAACTAATGAAAAAATTATGCTTTCAGAGTGAGTTGGTGTGACTTTGTACTCATGGCAGTATTTTCTTGAATTATCTTTTAAATTCATTCCTCAACCTCTTTTATGTTTCCTTTTCTGATGGGTTGGGATTCTCTATACACGAGCTAGAGCAGAGTGTCCAATTCTTTTGGAGCAGAAGATCTAGGGCAAGGTTTCCAATGCTTTTGGAGCAGAGTAGCTTGAGCATCGTTTCCAATGCTTTTGCAGAAGAGAATGAGAAGTTTCGAGGGCTTTGCAACCACCAGTTTCCCAAGTTTCAATAGCAACAGAAAGATTAGGTTAGTATTCTTTGTGAATGTCCTTGTTCTCCACTCGTTTGTTTCTTGTTGAAGTTTAAGAATATCCCTATGATATATTTACGTAATGATGCTAAACGATGCAGGAATAGTTACGCAAATTGGAAACAGTTTAGTCATCTATGTCTACCGTGTTCACATCTCTGCGTTGAGGATGTTGACATGTGAGGTGTTGGGTGGTTTTCCTCTATGTAACAAGTCATGTAGCCATAAATATTTTTGGATATTGACCTGCGTTTTCTCTCCAAACCCCAATTCAGCTCTTCCTTTCTTTTGTCATTTCATGCCTCCAATTGTCCTATATCCATAATAGTTCCATAACGCATGAATTTGGAGTTGCTTAAATATTACTTAGCACCAAATATGGAACCACTCATTTACGTAAAACTACCATTAGCTTCTCCTTGAGTAGCATATTATGGGTGAGTATATTTAGCAGGAGATTGAGAAGGTGGTTCATTGAGTTGGGAGGCACCGCTCAAAGCCTTACACTGCAAAACCCTACAGAGTGGGATATACAGATTTGTGACAGACTGAGCCCTCTCTATTGATAATTGTGAAATTTAGAAGTGACAACAAGAAGAAACCCCGGAAATTCCCGCGTAGGGCTTATATGGAAATAAATGTTTGCTACATAGCATGCATATCTACATAGCTACATTCACGGAATTGATTTATGTATATTATGTACACAATTCCATTAGCATTCACCAGATTTTTTTATTTGCATTATGTAATAAATTCAATTTTACACCTAGCTTGACCATAATTTTGCTATGGGTTATAAGGGATTCCCACTGTGATGCTTAGTGAAGGAAATTGAACATAGGAGCTCAATTTTTGTTGCCTTGTGAATTGATTCTAGTGGTTCATATTAAATTTCAACGATATTAGTGCGTTGCATTCAGTTGTAATTGTAGATAGTAAATTTCTAAAGTTTTAGTGGACGACAATGTGCAATTGCCAACAATTAGTCAGTTTATGCAGAGTCTTTCTATTTACATGCATAACATGGGACAAGTACATGTACAAGTTTAGTGTGATGTTTAATAGAAGGCAATACTAATTTAGTTTTGATAAGTTTAATCTATGAGCTATGCCAATTAGTAGTTTTGAATGTGAGTTTATTGGAAATTGTATAGGATAAATGTTGAAAGGAGTGGTTAGTAGTGAAGAGAAGGTCACAAGTAGTTATGAGATGAACCCAAAACATATGCAATAGTGGGTAATCAAAAGATTATTTTTTCCTCTGTCTGGTTTATTAATTACATTAAGAAGTTTTATTAATTATATATCAATCTTTATTTTTTCTATTAAATGTACACTGTAACATTTATTTTTACTAAAAAAATATATATTTATATTTATGAGAATATGTGTTAATGGTTATTCATTATTTTATTTTATATTTTAATTTGAAAAATAAGGATAAAATTTTTCATTCCTTAGGCTTGTTGTGCCATTTTCTAACCAAGAAGACATAATATTTCCTTCGAGCCCAAACAAAGTATTAGGTAGTGAATATCCATACCTTACCCCACCCTAGAGTTAGAACCCGGTAGATTTGGAATTTTATTTATTCAATTTTATTAATAAAGCATGTTATTGGTAGTTAAAATTTTAATTTCAAATGTTATTTTAATTATTTATTTTCAATATGTTAAATTTTATTGTTATATTAAATTTTGTTAATTATATTATATTTTGATAGCTTTATTTAATATTGTATTAATGTTTTTTTGATCTTTATATATATATATAAAATAGATTTTTTTTTTTTTAATAATAAATTTAATTATGTTACAAGTTATTAGGAAGGATTTGTATTCTAACAATATCATTTCAGTGTTTTATGTTGCAGAAAATTTATTAATGCCGAAGTTGTTCTTGAGTGAGTCTGAGTTGTGTTCCTTCTGTTCATAGTTTTCATGACCTTTAGTTTTTATAGTAACTCGAATATGCAAAAAACATAAATATACCATGTTATTATAATAATAATTTATAAACATATTTTAAACATCTTCCCAATATACACACAAATCACAAAATTACTTTTATTCACATAAATCATTTAACATTATTCAATGTTTTAAACATCTTCCCCATATACACACAAATGGCAAAGTCACTCTTCACTTAAATAATTTAAAGTTTTTATAATGTTTTAAACATCTTCCATATACACATAAATGGAAAAGTCTCTCTCTTATTCACTTAAATCATTTAAATTTTTTACAATGTTTTAAACATCTTCTCGACACATTGCACAAAAATAACTCACTCTTAATAGATTATATAACAATTATAACCTAAATTTATTTATATATATATATTTTAAATAATATTTTGATTTAGTTTTGATTTTATTTATTTATTTATTTATATAGTTTTATTATAACTATCTTATTATGATATTTGAAGTATAATATTTTTCTTTCATATATATATATATAAATAAATAAGTATATTTTCAATATTTTATATTTATATTTTTATAAATTAAATAAAATACTACATAAATATATTATGTTTATAAATATTTAAATATTTTTATTATTTATTGTATGAATTTATTATATCTAAATTTTTATGTATTGGTTTTATTATTTATATACAATAAATATATATATTCTTGAGTGCTTGCTTACATATATAAATTTATGAAAGTATTTTGGTTATAATGTATGTTTTGGATTTTTTATTTTGTATGTAGATGAATGCATTTTTTTGATAATTGAAATAGTGTCTTTATTAGTTACATTGTCATAGTTAGAATATATTTGTTGTGTTTTTTATTTTTGAATTTATCAATGAACGAGATGTATACTTCTATCTGTTGTGTGTGAATGTATTATTGAGATTTTTTGCATTATTTGTATGTACTTGTTTGAATTGTTTACGCTTCTATGTTGATGAATGTCTCATGTTGCATGCTTTTGACTATTCATTCATTGTTTATTTGTATGTATATGTGTGTATTTCTTGAGTATGCCTTGAATGTTAGAGTAGCGATTTTAGTGTTTCTATGTGTATACATTTAATTATTTTTAAGAGTTGGTTGTATTATCTTGGATGTTTTTCAGTATTCCTTCTTTATTTGCTTTGTGTGTGTATCTTTTCAGTATTCTTTCGTATGGATATTATTTACTTGTATGTGTATGAATGTATTATTAGTTGTATTTTTATGAGAATTATTTTACATTTTATGTACTTGTTTGAATTGTTTACCCTTCTATGTTGATGAATGTCTGACTTTGCATGATTTTGACTATTTGATTTTGAATATTCTTTCAATCTTTATTTGTATGTATATGTGTGTATTTCTTGGGTATTCCTTGAGTAGTGGTTTTAGTGTTTCTATGTATATACATTTAATTATTTTTAAATGTTGGTTGTATTATCTTGAATTTTTTTCAGTATTCCTTCCTTATTTGCTTTGTGTGTGTATCTTTTCAGTATTCTTTTGTATGGATATTCTTTACTTGTATGTGTATGAATGTATTAGTTTTCATATTTGTATGAAAATTATTTACTTGTATGAGCTTTATATGTATATGAATCAATTATTTGTTGCATTTGATGTGTCTTGTTTACATGTATTCACAAAAGTGCATGAATCTACTTCTTCCCTACCAAAGGACTATTTTACTTGTATTTTTTGTATGTGTATGAATGCCTTCTTCATGTGTATATGAATATATTATTTGGTAATGTGTATTATTTCCTTGTATTCTATGTATGTGTATGAATGTCTTCTTCATGTGTGTATGAACCTACATTCCAACATGTCTTCTTTATTTGTATTCTTTGTATGTGTATGAATATATTCTTCATGTGTATGAATACATGTATTCATTGTGTGTGTATGAATATATTCTTTCCTACCTTTGTAAGTGACTTATTTACTTGTATTTTATGTATGTGTATGAATACCTTCTTTGTTTGTATATGAATATATTCTTTGGTAATGTGTTTTATTTCCTTGTATTCTATGTATGTGTATGAATGTATTCTTCATGTGTGTATGAATCTACATTCCAATTGTCTTCTTTATTTTTACTCTTTGTATGTGTATGAATATATTCTTCATGTGTATGAATCTATTCTTGGCTACATTCCTACCTGTGTCTTGTTAACTTGTATTTTTTGTATGTGTAAAAATGTATTCTTCATGTGTGTATGAATCTATTCTTTTCTACATTTGTATGTCTTCCTTGTATGTGTATTTGTAGGAATCTTTCTTTATTACTATTGTATATATATTATTTTCATGTAAATATATTAGTGTGATATGTGAGAATATATTTTTTTAATTTTTATTTATATGATTATAAATATACCATCATTATTTCTACGTATTAATATATTATTTTGAATATTGATTTATAGATATATTAGTTTAAATAATAACTTATAAACATATTAGTTTAAATATTTGTTAAATTATTATTATTATTATTATTGTTGTTGTTGTTGTTTTTTTTATTGTTTTATTTTTCTTTTATTGATTTTTTAATTAATTTATTATTATTGTTATTGTTATTATTTATCTTTTTTCTATCTAAACTTTCATAATTTTAAACTGGAAAATAATATAATTACTACAATAACAGTAAAAAAGAAATAATATTATCCCACAAGTTTCAACTCAATCAACCATTATCATGTTATAAAGTATCATGCAAATCATGAAGCTAAAAAGAAAAAGAACAATAACATAACATTTATAACAACATTTCCCTGATGTAGGTGTTGAATAGCGGGTCATCGGTGGAGGTGTTGGAGAGCAACATGTGGTATTGCCACTTGCAAGCACCTGATCATTGTAATCCTCCCATAAATTCGATAGCAGGCGATGATATGATGTCTTCTCCTCCCTCGAGCTGCATTTACTCTGCGTGATTGCCAACTTCCATGGCTTTCATGCTTGCCAGCTTCTATTATGCTGCAACTGCCTTTAATTCTCCTCGGCACCCCCACTCTGCTCCTAAGCTTAATCTTCGCTCCCACATTGTTCTCCAGACCGACATTCGCGCTGGCCATTCCTCACCCTGCAGTGACGCAGAGATCACCGCTCCACATGACCATTTTCAGCCCTCTCCACTCTGTGCCCAGACCTTGTTGCCTACCCACCGAGCCTTCTCCTCTTCGCCATCTCAGTCCTCCGACAATTCAGGTTATCACTCAGGATTCCATAGGCAAACCATGATCCTTAGGCAACGAATGCACTGCAGATGTGGGGGTGGTGGTAGAGGCGGTGAAGGAAGGAGAAGTAGTGGTTCTCACAGTGGTAGAGGTGGTGTAGGAAGGGGCAGTAGCAGTAGCAGAGTTGATTGGGCTTATTCTCCATCAATAAGAAATAAGGCCAGTTTTCAGTTCAGTAGCGCCTTGGACAAGCCGCACGTCACAAAAATGATTATAGTGGTATTTTAGGAACAGCCCTCCGATGCTGCTAGCTTTGGCTCCCGGAAGCGTAGGTGGAAATCAACTATCTCGGTACAGCCTCCCCCTGCTACCAGAAAGTCCACCGCCCTTCCGGTGAAGCCAAGCCTCAGAACGTCTAGTAGTGCAGGAACGAGCAGCGACAGCTCTGCAAGTGAGGACTTGGAATGGAAACATTCCAGTTCTCCCTCCTCTTCAGAAAACTTAGCCCCAGATCATGAAAACAAGGTTGCGGATGCCCTAGATGAAGACTATAGCTGCCCTATCGTGGAAGAAATTCCACCACCTAATGGCAAACAACTTGACAACTAGTAGGTTCATGGGCCTCCTTAACTCTTTTTGGTTTTTTGGCTTCACCATCAAAGTAGCTATGGAAAAGCTGTCTGTTTCAGTCATGCTAGCTCTTTCTGTATTTTCAGTTTCTTGTTTAGAACAATGTATACTAGTTTCTTTCTTATGGGCAGCAATTTTGAGTCGGTTTCCCGGTCACGGGCGACTTATATTTTGGATTTTCTGAACTTGCTTCCCTCCAGCATTTGCTAGTTTTGCAATCTGGAGGAGAAGACGACTATGTACATTATGTGCCATTATAATAGATTAAACTTACTTATAAAAAAAAATATTTATAACAACATCAATTTATAATAACACATATCAATTAACTATTTAATACTAAAATCAATACATAAATAAACTGAATTAATTTCCATTAATTTGACTTATTTATAATTTTTTTTTCATAATACTATAATTTAATAATATAGGGAAAAAATATTAATTCTAAATTTTTGTTTAGAATATGAATGGTTTTAAATATAATAAAAAATATAAATACTTATTAATTTTATACTAATTAACATATAAAATAATTTTAATTATCAACATCATAATATTTATACTCAATCTTAAACACATGCATAAAATAGTATCAATTCTAAAATAAATTATAAGTGTGATATGTGTGAACATGTCACCTTGTGAGTCATTATGTGTAATGTTTGTGGTTATGTGTATGTTTGTGTGCATCCCATGTTTGTTGTGTGCATGTATGCATGTGAGTGATTATGCCTGAATGCCAGGATTGTGTGGGTGTGCGTATGTGGTTAGTCCCATGCCAATGATGAACGGTTTTTGGGGTCATATAAGCTCTCACCTTCATTTATTTAACCCTATTAATAGAGATTTTACATATCAAAACTAATATGAGCTTTCTATATATAGATTTTTGGTTTATTTAAAACATAACATTAATTTGGAAATATTAAAATATTTTTTTTTAATAATATTTTTTTTATATTAAAAAGATATAAATTTTATAAAACAGTATTTATCATTATTTGAAATTCAAAATATAATAATTAAATAAATTAAAAATTAAATTAATGATAAAAATAAACTAACATAATTATAAAAATATTTAAATTTATTTATTAAATATTATTTAGAATCTAGAATTTGAAAAATTATATATATATATATATATATATATATATTATAAAAATAAACTAGCATAATTTCAGCAATTGTATCAGTATGGATTATTATCATGTTTTATTATAAAAAGTATAAATATCAATAATATGTTATTATGTTTATCATTGATAATTATATAAGCAAAAATATTATGATGTCAATAATTAATTAATATGTTTTTCCGAAGAACCCCAAACCACTTTAGTGTATACTCACCTAGGGAAATGTTTGAGCATATAGTGTTGGTAAAGGAAGAAAAGCGCCAAAGGAGGTTGGATGTTCAACTTAGATGCAATTATAAAACCCATGGTGCTAACATTATATGTACTTTGTTTGTCACTAAAAAATTTCTGTGCCATTATAGCGAGAGGTGGCCCATTGGTAGTGTTTTCGGTGGTTGCTTTCCCATGTTTCTATATTATTACATATTTTGTGGCTCATTTGACACTGTTATATATGGTCGAGGCATCACATGCCCAAAGCATGAGTGATGCAATAAAAGCCTATATCACAAGTCCTCCTAAACAAGCGAGAAAAATAACAGTAGAAGGGGAGGATGACCTCAACCACCAAGCAAAGCAGGAGACTGAAGAGGAGGATTAAGAAATTTTGGTCCTCAACCGAGGCCACTCTCTCATGGCATAGTTTCTTGATAAACATACCATTAATTTTTATTTTTTGATGAAGAATATCATGGTAGTAGATATCATGTATTCAAATTAATATTTCAAAATTGATTGGCCTCTAAGAGATCCAGAAGGACATCGAGCTTGTCCAATTTTGGGATTCAACAAAAAAAAATGTTCATTTGGGACGAATTGAGAGGAACCTGTAGTTTCCTCGCTACTCTGAGATTCTAGGTTCCAGTGCAAAGGATCTTGCACTTGTTGAGTTCTATGAGGAATATATAGTAAATTTAATTTTCTTTAAGTATGGCTAAATTTTGATGTTTCTTTGTCAGTTAGCATTATTATAGGTATTTTAGTAAGTGGAAACTCGATTTTAGACATTAAGGCTTACAAGGCCGAATTTCATAGACTCAAAAACTTCAGATTTTGGATAGCTTATAATGCCTTTCGATGGCCAAAAAACCTTGTTTCTCACTAGGCACATTGAGGCCACGTAATGTCTATTATGGTGTAACATGCTTTAAATTTGAATGAATGAAAGGTCCTACTAAAATTTAAAAAAGAAATAATATAACGAAAAATATTAATTTTAAAATTTTTGTAATGATAATGTTTTAAAATAACAAATAAAATAAATATTTATTAGTTTTAGTAACATAAAATTAAATTACAAAATAAATGAAATTGTCAACATAATAATATTTTTACTCAATCTTAATCAAATGCATAAAATAATGTTAATTCTAAGATTCATAATAAATGTTATGTGTGTCGACATGTCACCTTGTTAATTAAGGTGTATAATGTTTGTATGTATGTGTAGGCTTGTGTGCACCATTTGTTTGTTGTGTGCTTGTATGCATGTAGGCTTGTGTGCACCCTTTGTTTGTTGTGTCCTTGTATGCATGTGAGTGATTGTAACTCATTGGCAATGGATTGTGAATTGCATGTGTGTGGTTAATCCCATTTCAATGATATACAGTTTTATGGGTCATATAAGCTCTCACTTTCAGGTGATTGACCTTATTAGTAGAGATTTTACATCTCCAAATAAAAAAAGAGCCTTCTATAGAGTAATTTTTAATTGATTTAAAAAATAACATTTAATTCAAAATATTAAAATAATTTTTTGAATCGTATTAAATAATACTTTTATTATCATAAAAACATATAAAATAACATTAAAAAAATGAAAGATAATAAAATAAATTTAAATATTAATAAAAATTATATATATATATATATAATAAATTAGGTATATATCTATATTAATTAACAATTATAATAATTATAATAATAAACTAACATAATTTAACAATGGTACAACTAAGGATTATTATGATGATTTATTATAAAATAAATTTAAATACTTATTATTATGTGTTTTTATCAAAATTTAAAATATATAAAATATAATTGCAAATATGAAAATTAAAGTAAATGTATATTTAAAGTGACATTATATAGCTTAATATGATAAAAATATTGTAACGTAATATAATATCTTATAAATGATAATAAAAAAATTATAAATTAAAGTAAATATAAAATAATTTAATAATATATAATAATAATAAAAACATCCTATTATATTTAATAGTATATACACAAAATATATATATATATAAATTTTTCTATTCACAAACAACAAGTAAATAAAATAAATATAATTATCAACATCATAATATTTTTATGAATGATAAATATAATAACATATTATTTATATTTATATTTTTTATAATAAAACATGATAATAATCCATAGTTATATCATTCTTGAAATTATGCTAGTTTATATATATATATATATATATATATATATATATATAATTATAATTTAAAATTTGAAATAATATTTAATAATTAAATTTAAATATTTTTATAATTATGTTATTTATTTTTATAATTAATTTAATTGTCAATTTATGTAATTATTATATTTTAATTTTCAAATAATTATAAATATTTTAATTTATTTTATTGTTTTATAAAATTTTTATCTTAAAATATTTATATCTTTTAAAAAACATTATTATAAAAAAATATTTTAATATTTCAAAATTAATGTTAGGTTTTAAATAAACTAAAAATCGATATATACAAAGCTCCTCTTAGTTTTGAGATGTAAAATCTCTACTAACAAGGTCAACCACATGAAGTTGAGAGCTTAGATAACCCCAAAAACAATACATCATTGGCATGGGACTAACCGCACCAAAAACAATCCATCATTGGCATGGGACTAACCCCACACACACACCCACAAAATCCATTGCCAATGAGGCATAATCACTCACATGCATACATGCACACAACAAACATACACATGGGCACAAACATTACACATAATGACTCACAAGGTGACATGTTCACACACATCAGACTTATAATTAATTTTAGAATTAATATTATTTTATGCATGTGTTTAAAATTGAGTATAAATATTATGATGTTGACAATTATAATTATTTTATAAGTTAATTAGTATAAAATTAATAAGTATTTATTTTCTTTATTATATTTAGAGAAATGCATATTTTAAACAAAAATTTAGGATTAATATTTTTCCCTATATTATTAAATTATAGTATTATGAAAAATAAAATTATAAATGAGTCAAATTAATGAAAAAAACTAATTAAAATTAATTGAGTTTATTTATTGTATTGATTTTAGTATTAAATAGTTAGTTGATATGTGTTATTATAAATTGATGTTGTTATAAATATTATGTTATTGTTCTTTTTCTTTTTAGTTTCATGATTTGCATGATACTTTATAACATGATAATGATTGATTGAGTTGTAACTTGTGGGATAATATTATTTCTTTTTACTGTTATTGTAATAAGTATATTATTTTGCAATTTAAAATTATCAAAGTTTAAATAGAAAAAAAATCAATAATAACAATAATAATAACTTAATTAAAAAATCAATAAAAGAAAAAATAATACAAAAATAATAATAATAATAATAATTTAACAAATATTTAAACTAATATATTTATAAGTTAATATTGAAACTAATACATCTATAAATAAATATTCAAAATAATATATTAATATATAGAAATAATGAGAGTATATTTATAATCATATAAATAAAAAGTTAAAAAATATATTTTCACATATCACAGTAATATATCTACATGAAAATAATACATATACAATAGTAAGAAAGAAATATTCCTACATATACACATACAAATAAGACATACAAATGTAGAAAAGAATAGATTAATACACACATGAAGAATACATTTGTACACATACAAAGAATACACGTTAACAAGACACATATAGGAATGTAGCCAATAATAAATTCATACACATGAATACATTCATTCACATACAAAGAAAAGAATACAAATAAAGAAGACACATTGGAAAGTATATTCATACACACATGAAGAATACATTCATACACATACATAGAATACAAGGAAATAAGACACATTACCAAAGAATATATGCATACACACATGAATAAGGCATTCATACACATACAAAAAATACAAGTAAATAGTCACATATAAAGGTAGCAGAGAATAGATTCATACAGACACAATAAATACATTTAAACAAGACAAATCAAATGCAACAAAGAATTTTTTCATATACATATAAATCTCATACAAGTAAATACTTCTCAGAAAAATACAACAAATAATACATTCATACACATAAAAGTAAAGAATATCCATACAAAAGAATACTGAAAAGATACACACACAAAGCAAATAAGGAAGGAATACTGAAAAACATTCAAGATAATACAACCAAATCTTAAAGATAATTAAATGTATATACATAGAAACACTAAAACCACTACTCTAACACTCAATGCAGACTCAAGAAATACACACATATACATACAAATAAACAATGAAAAATATTCAAAAGCATGCAAAATGAGACATTCATCAACATAGAAGAGTAAACAATTCAAACAAGTACATACAAGTAATGCAAAAAATTTCAATAATACATTCACACACAACATACAGAAGTATACATCTCATTCATTGATAAATTCCAAAATAAAAAACACAACAAATATATTATAACTATGGCAATGCAACTAATTAAAACACTATTTCAATTCTCAAAACAATGCATTCATATACATACAAAATAAAGAATCCAAAACATACATTATTACCAAAATACTTTCATAAATTTATATATGTAAGAAAAAATTATATAAATAATAAAGCCAATACATAAATATTTAAATATAAAAAATTCATAATAACATAGTTATAATAAAACTATATAAATAAATAAATAAATAAAATCAAAACTAAATCAAAATATTATTTAAAATATATATATATATATATATATATATATAAATAAATTTAGGTTATAATTGTTATATAATTTATTAAGAGTGAGTTATTTTTGTGCAATGTGTCGAGAAGATGTTTAAAACATTGTAAAAAATTTAAATGATTTAAGTGAATAAGAGTGACTTTGCCATTTCTGTTTATATGGGGAAGATGTTTAAAACATTGAAAAATTGTTTAATGATTTATGTGAATAAAAGTAATTTTGTCATTTTCGTATATGTTGGGAAGATGTTTAAAACATGTTTATAAATTATTGTTATAATAACATGATATATTTATGTTTGTGCATATTGGAGTTACTATAAAAACTAAAGATCATGAAAACCATGAACACAAGGAACACAACTCAAAAGAGGGTTACAATTTAACCTTCCTAAGAGCCATTTGGAGGGGGTTGAATTCCTATCCACACAACAAATATCCTAGTCCTTTTATTAATGATAGTTAATGTACATTGTTTGATGAGCATATCCAAACAAAAAAAGTCATTTTTTTTCTAATTACAACATTAAAAATTTACATAAAAATAGATAATGTCTTCGACTCACTCAAGAACAACTCAACTTCGACATTGATAAATTTTCTGCAACATAAAACACTGAAATGATATTGTTAGTATACAATTTTTTCATAATAACTTGTAACATAATTAAATTTACCATTCATATTAAAACAAAAAAACAAAAAACAAAACCAAAACCATTTTATACATGATAAAGATCAAGAAAAAAACATTAATACAATTATGTAAAGTTATCAAAATATAATATAACTAATAAATTTAATATAATATAAATATAAATATAAATATATTTAAAAAAAAATGTTACATTGTAAATTTAATAAAAAAATAAAAGTTGCTATAAAATTAATAAAACGAAGTAATGTAATTAATAAATAAGAGAGAGTAAAAATAATCTTTTGATTAAGTCAAATTTGTTTTAGGATATGAACACCTTGTCACTACTAACCAGTTATGACAGCTTTCAGTAGTGGCCCACTATTGCATATGTTTTGGGTTCATCCCATAACTACTTATGACCTCCTCTTCACTACTAACCAATGAGGCCTTTCAACAGTTATCCTATGCAATTTCCAAAAAACTCACACTCAAAACTACTAAATGGCATAGCTTATATATTGAACTTATCACAACTGAATTAATATTGCATTCTACTAAACATCACACTAAACTTGTACATGCACATGCACTTGTCCCATGTTATGCATGTAAATAGCAAGACTCTGCATAAACTGACTAATTGTTGGCAATTGCACATTGCTGTCTACTAAAACTTTAGAAATTTACTATCTACAATTACAATAGAATGCAACACACCAATATCGTTGAAATTTAATACTAACCACTGGAATCAATTCACAATACAACAAGAATTGAGCTCCTATGTTCAATTTCCTTCCACTAAGCATCATATGGGAATCCCTTATAACCCATAGCAACATTAGGCTCAACTTAGGTGTAAAATTGAGTTTGCTACATAATACAAATAAAACAATCTGGTGAATGCTAATAGAATTGAGTACATAATACAAATAAATCAAACTCGTGAATGTAGCTATGTAGATATGCATGCTATGTAGCAGACATTTACTTCCATATAAGCCCTACGCGGGAATTTCTGGGGTTTCTTCTTGCTATCACTTCTGAATTGCAAAATTATCAACAGAGAGGGCTCGGTCTTTCTCACGAATCCGTAGATCCCGCTCTATAGGTTTTTGTAGTGTAAGGCTTTGAGCGGTGCCTCTCAACTCACTGAACCACCTTCTCAATCTCCTGCTAAATATACCCATGCATAATAAGCTACTCAAGGAGAAGACAATGGTTTCTTTACGTAAATGAGTGGTTCCATGATTGGTGCTAGTACTATTTAAGCAACTCCAGATTCATCTGGTTATGGAACTATTATGAAAATAGGACAATTGGCGGCATGAAATGAGAAAAGGAAGAGCTGAATTGGGGTTTGGAGAGACAACTGTGTCAATATCCAAAAATATTGATGGCTACATGACTTGTTACATGGAAAACCACCTAACACCTCACATGTCAACATCCTCAACACTTATGTCAACATAGACCGACATAGATGACTAAACCTGTTTCAATTTTCATAACTATTCTGGAATGAACATGTTCTGTAAATATATCATAGAGATATTTGTAAACTGCAACAAGAAACAAGAAATAAGGGAGAACAGGAACATTCACGACGAATACTAACCTAATCTTTCAGTTTCTATTGAAACTGTGGAAACTGGTGGTTGCAAAAGCCCTCGAAACTTCTCATTCTCTGCTGCAAAAGCATTGGAAATGATGCCCGAGCTCCTCTGCTCCAAAAGCATTGGAAACCCTGTCCCAGCTCTTCTACTCCAAAAACATTGGACATTCTGCTCCAGCTCGTGTATATAGCATTCTAACTCATGAAAAAAGGAAACATAAAAAGGGTCGAGGAATCAATTTAAAAAATAATTCAAGAAAATATTGCCATGAGTACAAAGTCATACCAACTCACTCTGAAAACATTAGTTTTTCATTAGTTGGCCCTTCAACCATCAGTGCATATTGAATATCCTGAGCCTGGGCTTTCGCTCTCAATTACCACAAATCCACAGACACACAAACGAAACATTTACACACAACACATCGCATATTACATGCATACCACAACACTACACATGACATTCATGCATACAACACTATACTACAGAAGATTTATGGAGCGCTCCATAAGACGGACAACTTTAACTTAGCATAACAGTGCTTGAGAGAGAAAGAGCACCCATGCTTAACCTGTTGATTGAACAGAGAAAACAATTTGTCACGTTACACAGAGAAAACAATTTGTCAGCTTACACAAATGTCTCTGTAAAATGAATTAAACACACATATTAAAGGAACAGAAAAATTACTCAAACACCTATAGCCTTTAGCTGCATAACCATTTTTTTCTGTGGAATTAATTAAACAAATAGATAAACAATTTAAAAGAAACAGAAAACTACCATCTCCATAAATAATCCACTCCATAAAAGGAAACTGTTGTTTTGGGACTGCAAAAATTTCGATCACCTCCTCTTTGTTCCTCAATTTCCTCCGCCTCTCATTCTTCATTCATCACAATCATTGATCCCTCCAATTCATGAGGCATCTCCTCTTCTTTCATGAATATCTTCTACTAATTGTTCATTCATCAATGTTTTAATTCATCACGCACCTCTTCTTCATGAATTTCCTCCTCTCATTCTTCATTCATCGGATAATCAAGCGCTCGAGTATATAATGACCACGACATTGGTGAGATCTATGCTTGTTTTTTGGACCGTTGGGTTCAAATTTAGGTTTAACGAATCTTGTAATCACTATCCATTAAACCAATCTTTTAATTGCCATCCCATAAAACCATGCTCGTCATGCTTTTTTTTTAATCTTTTAATTAACATCCATTAAACCATGCTCGCCATGCTTGTTCTTTTACCGTTGTATTCAAATTTAGGCCTTAATTCAATCTTTTAATCACTATCCATTAAACTAGTTACGCCTATAGCGAACCCCCCCCATTTGAAGGAGCATGTTTTGTGATTAGGCTAATTATTTTTTTTGATCTGATGGTCAGGATTGGAAGATGCCAGTATATTCTGGTCGTCGCCACTAGATCTATGGATGAAATCTACCCCACTAACTTCCTTGCATATCTAAATCAGGTGTTTAAACCGTACTTAAATTAATTTTTTACAAATCTGGATTAAAAATTTACTGTGCCATTTATTAATTGACACCTATCAAGATTAACCTTTCGAATGAAACTGAAAGACTAACGCTTGTCCAAGTGTGTGGCACTGTTATGCCAAGTGTCTGAAGGAGCCGGCGGACAAGGACACGTCGTGAGGTGGGCGCCCTGGTGGTTTCAAGTCGGAGGTAACGGTGGAGGAGTGGAATGCATCGTCTCCCTCTGGCATTCAAGAAGACCGATCATGACCCTCCAGTTCAAGTGCGGGGGCAGTCCTTGCAGAGCGTAGTTGGCAATGTAACCGATGAGAATTCCCTCACGGTAATGAAAAAATCAGGAAACATGTGAGCGCGCCCGTGCCAGCCGGGAGCCACTTCGGCCGTGTAGACCGGAGCTATGAGGAGGGCGGATTCAACCTCAATGCCGGCCACACAGATCTTCCCCCACCATCTACATCGCCCATGCAAAGAAGAGTTGACGTGGCCAGCGGACAAGTGCCCCAATCAGAAATATAAAAGCTGCCAGAGCCATCGTCCATCTTCGCCCTATTGCATCCGAAGTTCTGCCAGCCAACTTCTCTCTCTCTCATTTCAAAGGTACATCGCTCCGAACTTTTCTGGATACAAGGCAGTAATCTCTGTTATAAGTTTGGGACGTTTTTAGGTATATTTTTTTAGTCAATTTTTCGACAAATTTAAGTGGGATGAGGTGGATTGTGTACCGTTTTTCTGTAGTTTTTGAAGTGGGTTGAATCTCTATTTACATTAAAAACAAATAATAATTAAAAAATGTAATTTAATCAAAAATTATTTTACGAAATTTTCATGACCCTCCAGTTCAAGTGCGGGGGCAGTCCTTACAGAGCGTAGTTGGCAATGTAACCGATGAGAATTCCCACGTTAATGAAAATCTCAGGGAAACATGTGAGCGCGCCCCGTGAAGCAGCGGGAGCCACTTCGGCCATGTAGACCGGAGCTATGAGGAGGGCGTATCCAACCCCAATGCCGGCCACAGATCTCCCACAATCAGCCATGCAAAGGAAGGAGCGACGTCCATGACAAGCGCCCCAATCAGAAATATAAACGCTGCCAGAGCCATCGTCCATCTTCACCCTATTGCATCCGAAGTTCTGCCAGCCAACTTCTCTCTCTCTCATTTCAAAGGTACATCGCTCCGAACTTTTCTGGATACAAGGCAGTAATCTCTGTTATAAGTTTGGGACGTTTTTAGGTATATTTTTTTAGTCAATTTTTCGACAAATTTAAGTGGGATGAGGTGGATTGTGTCCAGTTTTTCTGTTGTTTTTGAAGTGGGTTGAATCTCTATTTACATTAAAAACAAATAATAATTAAAAAATGTAATTTAATCAAAAATTATTTTACTAAATTTTCATGACCCTCCAGTTCAAGTGCGGGGGCAGTCCTTGCAGAGCGTAGTTGGCAATGTAACCGACGAGAATTCCCACGTTAATGAAAATCTCAGGGAAACATGTGAGCGCGCCCCGTGAAGCAGCGGGAGCCACTTCGGCCGTGTAGACCGGAGCTATGAGGAGGGCGTATCCAACCCCAATGCCGGCCACAGATCTCCCCACCATCAGCCATGCAAAGGAAGGAGCGACGGCCATGACAAGCGCCCCAATCAGAAATATAAAAGCTGCCAGAGCCATCGTCCATCTTCGCCCTATTGCATCCGAAGTTCTGCCAGCCAACTTCTCTCTCTCTCATTTCAAAGGTACATCGCTCCGAACTTTTCTGGATACAAGGCAGTAATCTCTGTTATAAGTTTGGGACGTTTTTAGGTATATTTTTTTAGTCAATTTTTCGACAAATTTAAGTGGGATGAGGTGGATTGTGTACAGTTTTTCTGTAGTTTTTGAAGTGGGTTGAATCTCTATTTACATTAAAAACAAATAATAATTAAAAATGTAATTTAATCAAAAATTATTTTACTAAATTTTCATGTTTCATTGCCACAGTGACAGGGTTAATTATTCCAAACGAAGTCTTGGCTGCCATGAAAGCAAAGAGGAAAACACCTGCTTTTGGTCAACTGAAGATGGCAAGCCAGAGTTACATATGAATTGTAGGAGCAAGAGCGAAATCATCAAGGATTCGAAGAAAGTAGAAGGTTCGTCTCACAATATTAAGAAAGCACACAATTTACAAACACAAACGCATGCATAATCATACTATGGATCCGACATTTATTCACATTAAAGTTGCATTGCAGGGCAATATAGCAACCACAGAAATGGAATAGATCGAAAAAACGTATCTACTGCCACTGAGGTCATTTACGTATCTGCTTTCGATTGATTAGGTATGTCTTTGACAGAAATATTTATGCACCGCCGTAACAGTGTTGCACTAAATAAATCTTGTGCAGCTCAGCAGTGTATATTGGGTGTGGCAGTTGTTAAATCCTCATAACAGTGTATATTGGGTGTGGCAGTTGTTTTTAATATATATATGTTTTTAAAATTTGGGACCCATACATAATACCTTAAAAGCTGGGAAAAGGCGACGAGGTTATATTAAACGAACATAAAAAAATATTGTTAATATGCTTGCGATATTAAAATGTATTTTTGCTTTGATTTGAAATAGGAAAATATTTCTAAAATTTTTCGTTAACGCCCTTTTTCGATTATATTTATTCAATTTAAGTTATTTTTATTCAATTTTTATGTATTTGTTTATTTTTGTGGAATTTTAAATATCCCATGTTTTTTTTACTTTTAGTTTATTATTTTTAATATAGTTGTTTTTAATATATTATATATATGTTTTTAAAATTTGGGACCCATACATAATACCTTAAAAGCTGGGAAAAGGCGATGAGGTTATATTAAACGAACATAAAAAAATATTGTTAATATGCTTGCCATATTAAAATGTATTTTTGCTTTGATTTGAAATAGGAAAATATTTTTAAAATTTTTCTTTAACGCCCTTTTTCGATTATATTTATTCAATTTAAGTTATTTTTATTCAATTTTTATGTATTTGTTTATTTTTGTGGAATTTTAAATATCCCATGTTATTTTTACTTTTAGTTTATTATTTTTAATATAATTCGTTTCTAACTGCATTTAAAATTATAAATAAATAAATAATTTTACTTCTAATTTATAAATATAAAATTCTACATATAAACTAAAATATATAAGTTCAAATTTTACACTCAAACTAATTATCAATTAAAGCTAAGCTCAATGTTAAGTCTTATGTGTTGATGGTCTAATTCATTTATTTTAATATCTATATACTTTTTTCAATTATGAAATTGTGTATCAAATTAAAAAGATGTTTATAAAATATATTATTAAAATAGTTTTAATATGTTTATGTTTTATATTTATTTTGAAACTTTAATTAATTAAATATTAAAATAAATAATAAAAATATATTACTAAAATAATTTTGATTTACTATTATGGTGTTTCAATTTATTAATTTTAATATTCACATAATTGTAATTTATTCAAATTTATTTTCAAATTTTATATTCATTTTTGATATTGTAGTTTAATTAAATATAAAAAAATGAAATAATCAAATTAATTATAGGATAATTTTAAGTTGTTAATATAATGTGTTTTTTTATTTATTTTTTTTACTCTCAATGATTCTAATAAATATGAGATTTTAATAAATTTAATATCTACACTTAAAAAAAAATGAAAATATTAATAAAGATGTCTATATAAATAAAAATATAATATAAAAAATAAGAAGGTATATTTGTTTTCTTTTTTTTAAATACACTTAGGTTTATTTAAATATTTTTTTCCATTTTTATTTTAAATACATAAAATTTTAAATTATTTTATTTTTTATGAGAAAAAAAAATAAATTAATGACTTTTTGTCTTTCATATATAAATTTTTTTTTAATTATAAAATTATATTTTATTTATAACCGATATGTATAATATGTAGAAAGTTCAATGATTAATATCAAATAAATTTAATCATTTCCAAACACCATTAAATATTGATTTCAAAAATAAAAAAATATAGATAAGGAATGAATATAATATCTAGATATTAGATAATGACTTGTACAAATTTCATGGATATTTGATTAGTAGCAACTATCTTTGGAATAAATAGAATAATGGCAATTTGATTTATAGAGGTTTTGTAAGCTTATCTATACTTTTCACAAACGTAGGAGTGCATTTTTTATTTTATTTTATTTTTTTAAGCTATAATCAACCTTATTTTATATTCATTTTTGATATTGTAGTTTAATTAAATATAAAAAAATGAAATAATCAAATTAATTATAGGATAATTTTAATTTGTTAATATAATGTGTTTTTTTTATTTTCTATTTTTACTCTCAATGATTCTAGTAAATTTGAGATTCTAATAAATTTAATATCTACACTTAAAAAAAATGAAAATATTAATAAAGATTTTTATATAAATAAAAATATAATATAAAAAATAAGAAGGTATATTTGTTTTTTTTTTTTTTTTTTAAATACACTTAGGTTTATTTAAATATTTTTTCTATTTTTATTTTAAATACATAAAATTTTAAATTATTTAATTTTTTATGAGAAAAAAATAAATTAATGACTTTTTATTTTCCATATATAATTTTTTATTTTTATTATAAAATTATATTTTATTTATAAACGATATGTATAATATGTAGAAAGTTCAATGAGTAATATCAAATAAATTTAATCATTTCCAAACACCATTAAATATTGATTTCAAAAATAAAAAATATAGATAAGGAATCAATATAATATCTAGATATTAGATATTGACTTGTACAAATTTCATGGATATTTGATTAGTAGCAACTATCTTTAGAATAAATAGAATAATGGTAATTTGATTTATAGAGGTTTTGTAAGTTTATCTATACTTTTCACAAACTTAGGAGTGCATTTTTTATTTTATTTTATTTTTTTAAGCTATAATCAACCTTATTTAATAATTAAAATTATTAATCATAATATTATTAAAAATTTACAAAGGTATATAATATATTTTGATATTAGGATTAAAATTAATTTTACCCACTATTAACAAATATTAATATTAATGTCACTCTTAATATTAATTAAATGTTATTGATATTAGTATTAATTAATATTATCAATATTAATATTAAAGTTAATAATAATAATACATTAACTATTATTATACTTTGTTATATATTTATTACTATAATAATAATTTGCATTAGTATTTGATATTAAATAATTAATATGTAGGAATATACTAATATTAATAAATAAATAAGTTTTATTATTAATAGTAATTAATTTGAATATGAATAAGAATATTATTTTTAATATTATTAATATTAAATCCTTGTGTTTATTAGTTTTTTTGGTTTATAATATAAATAATCGATCAATGTCATCCATGTTTAAATCAATTTCCTTGGGTTCACCAATTCCTTTGGTTTATAATATTAAACCCTTGGGTTTATTAGTTCTTTTGGTTTGTAATATGAATAATCGATCAATGTCATCCATGATCAAATGACACATTATGAGAAACATTGTCTCAATATGAAAATCACCCATGGCCAACCATGGTCATAGTTGGTCCAACGTCGCATTGCGACAACAATTGTCTCAATGTTTAAATCAATTCCCTTGGGTTCACCAATTCCTTTGGTTTATAATTTTTTGGGTAATGATTTTCCCTTGGGTTCACCTTTGGTTTATTAGTTTTTTTGGTTTATAATATGAATAATAGATCAATGTCATCCAAGATCAAATGTCACATTCTGACAAACATTGTATCAATATGAAAATCACCCATGGCCAACCATGGTCATAGTTGGTCGAACGTCACATTGCGACAACAATTGTCTCAATATTTAAATCAGTTCCCTTGGGTTCACCAATTCCTTTGGTTTATAATATTAAACCCTTGGGGTTATTAGTTCTTTTGGTTTATAATATGAATAATCGATCAATGTCATCCATGATCAAATGTCGCATTGTGAGAACAATTGTCTCAATGTTTAAATGAATTCCCTTGGGTTCACCAATTCCTTTGGTTTATAATATTAAACCCTTGGGTTTATTAGTTCTTTTGGTTTATAATATGAATAATCGATCAATGTCATCCATCATCAAATTGTCTGAATATGAAATCAGTCATGGTCAACCATGGTCATACTTGGTCCAACGTCGCATTGTGACAACAATTGTCTCAATGTTTAAATAAATTCCCTTGGGTTCACCAATTCCTTCGGTTTATAATTTGTTGGGTAATGGTTTTCCCTTGGGTTCACCAATTCCTTTGGCTTATAATATTAAACCCTTGGGTTTATTAGTTGTTTTGGTTTATAATATAAATAATAGATCAATGTCATCCATGATCAAATGTCACATTGTAACAAACATTGTCTCAATATGAAAATCACCCATGGCCAACCATGGTCATAGTTGGTCGAACGTCGCATTCTGACAACAATTGTCTCAATGTTTAAATCAATTCCCTTGGGTTCATCACTTCCTTTGGTTTATAATTTGTTGGGTAATGTTTTCCTATGGTTCACTAATTCTTTATTTAGAATATTAGTACTTAGGTTTTATTAATCTTCCTAGTGTTTTAACATTTCTTTTGGGTCTATTTTTGATCCCTTAGGTTTTTAATATTTGTTGGGTAATGGTTTTCCCTTGGGTTCACCAATTCTTTTGGTTTATAATATTAAACCCTTGGGTTTATTAGTTCTTTTGGTTTATAATATGAATAGTCAATCAATGTCATCCATGATAAAATGTCACATTCTGACAAACATTGTCTCAATATGAATATCACCCATGGCCAACCATGGTCATAGTTGGTCGAACGTCGCATTATGACAACAATTGTCTCAATATTTAAATCAAATCCCTTAGGTTCACCAATTCCTTTGGTTTATAATATTAAACCCTTGGGGTTATTAGTTCTTTTGGTTTATAATATGAATAATCAATCAATGTCATCCATGATCAAATGTCGCATTGTGACAACAATGGTATCAATGTTTAAATCAATTCCCTTGGGTTCACCAATTTTTTTTGGTTTATAATTTGTTGGGTAATTAATTTGAATAAGAATAAGAATATTATTTTTAATATTATTAATATTAAATCCTTGTGTTTACTAGTTTTTTTGGTTTATAATATAAATAATCGATCAATGTCATCCATGTTTAAATCAATTCCCTTGGGTTCACCAATTCCTTTGGTTTATAATTTGTTGGGTAATGGTTTTCCCTTGGGTTCACCAACTCCTTTGGTTTATAATATTAAACCTCAAGGACAGAAGGACAATTGTTTATAATAAAAATAATCGATCAATGTCATCCATGATCAAATGACACATTATGAGAAACATTGTCTCAATATGAAAATCACTCCATGGCCAACCATGGTCATAGTTGGTCCAACGGGCCGCATTGGACAACAATTGTCTCAATGTTTAAATCAATTCCCTTGGGTTCACCACCCTTTGGTTTATAATTTTTTGCATGATTTTCCTTTGGCTCACCACTTGCTTAGGTTTATTAGTTCTTTTGGTTTATAATATGAATAATCGATCAATGTCATCCATGATCAAATGTCACATTCTGACAAACATTGTCTCAATATGAAAATCATCCATGGCCAACCATGGTCATAGTTGGTCCAATGTCGCATTGTGACAACAATTGTCTCAATGTTTAAATCAATTCCCTTGGGTTCACCAATTCCTTTTGGTTTATATATTAAACCCTTGGGTTTATTAGTTCTTCTAGTTTATAATATGAATAATCGATCAATGTCATCCATGATCAAATGTCACATTCTGACAAATATTGTCTCAATGTTTAAATGAATATCCCTTGGGTTCATCAATTATTAGAAGTATTAAACCTAATATTAGCTCACAATATGAATAATCGATCAATGTCATCCATCACCAAATTGTCCGAATATGAAATCAGCTTACACAACCATGTGGTCATACTTGGTCCAACGTCGCATTGTGACAACAATTGTCTCAATGTTTAAATGAATTCCCTTGGGTTCACCAATTCCTTTGGTTTATAATTTTTTGGGTAATGATTTTCCCTTGGGTTCACCAATTCCTTGGTTTATATTATTAAACCCTTGGGTTTATTAGTTCTTTTGGTTTATAATATAAATAATCGATCAATGTCATTCATGATCAAATGTCACATTCTGACAAACATTATCTCAACATGAAAATCACCCATGGCCAACCATGGTCATAGTTGGTCGAACGTCGCATTGTGACAACAATTGTCTCAACGTTTAAATCAATTCCCTTGGGTTCATCAATTCCTTTGGTTTATAATTTTTTGGGTAATGGTTTTCCCTTGGGTTCACCAATTCCTTTGGTTTATAATATTAAACCCTTAGGATTTATTAATCTCTACTGTTTTTAATATTTCCCTTAGCCTTATTGATCCCTTAGGTTTTCAATATTTCTTGGGTAATGGTTTTCCCTTAGGTTCACCAATTATTTTGGTTTATAATATTAAACCCTTGGGTTTATTAGTTCTTTTGGTTTATAATATTAATAATCGATCAATGTCATCCATGATCAAATGTCACATTCTCACAAACATTGTCTCAAGATGAATATCACCCATGGCCAACCATGGTCATAGTTGGTCGAACGTCGCATTGTGACAACAATTGTCTCAATATTTAAATCAAATCCCTTGGGTTCACCAATTCCTTTGGTTTGTAATATTGGTCTTGGGGTTATTAGTTCTTTTGGTTTATATAATACAATAATCGATCAATGTCATCCATCATCAAATGAGTTGAATATGAATTCAGCCGTCAACCATGGTCATAGTTGGTCCAACGTCGCATTGTGACAACAATTGTCTTAATGTTTAAATCAATTCCCTTGGGTTCACCAATTCCTTTGGTTTATAATTTGTTGGGTAATGGTTTTCCCTTGGGTTCACCAATTCCTTTGGTTTATAATATTAAACCCTTGGGTTTATTAGTTCTTTTGGTTTATAATATAAATAATTGATCAATGTCATCCATGATCAAATGTCACATTCTGACAAACATTGTCTCAATATGAAAATCACCCATGGCCAACCATGGTCATAGTTGGTCGAACGTTGCATTCTGACAACAATTGTCTCAATGTTTAAATCAATTCCCTTGGGTTCATCAATTCCTTTGGTTTATAATTTGTTGGGTAATGGTTTTCCCTTGGGTTCACCAATTCCTTTGGTTTATAATATTAAACACTTAGGTTTTATTAATCTCTAGTGTTTTTAATATTTCCCTTAGCCTTATTGATCCCTTAGGTTTTTAATATTTGTTGGGTAATGGTTTTCCTTTGGGTTCACCAATTCTTTTGGTTTATAATATTAAACCCTTGGGTTTATTAGTTCTTTTGGTTTATAATATGAATAGTCGGTCAATGTCATCCATGATCAAATGTCACATTCTGACAAACATTGTCTCAATATGAATATCACCCATGGCCAACCATGGTCATAGTTGGTCGGACGTCGCATTGTGACAACAATTGTCTCAATATTTAAATCAAATCCCTTGGGTTCACCAATTCCTTTGGTTTATAATATTAAACCCTTGGGGTTATTAGTTCTTTTGGTTTATAACATGAATAATCAATCAATGTCATCCATGATCAAATGTCGCATTGTGACAACAATGGTATCAATGTTTAAATCAATTCCCTTGGGTTCACCAATTCCTTTTGGTTTATAATTTGTTGGGTAATGGTTGTCCCTTGAGTTCACCAATTCCTTTGGTTTATAATATTAAACTCTTGGGTTTATTAGTTCTTTTGGTTTATAATATGAATAATCAATCAATGTCATCCATGATCAAATGTGACATTCTAACAAATATTGTCTCAATATGAAAATCACCCATGGCCAACCCTGGTCATAGTTGGTCCAACGTCGCATTGTGACAACAATTCTCTCAATGTTTAAATCAATTCCCTTGGGTTCACCAATTTCTTTTGGTTTATAATTTGTTGGGTGATGGTTGTCCCTTGGGTTCACCAATTCCTTTGGTTTGTAATATTAAACCCTTGGGTTTATTAGTTCTTTTGGTTTATAATATGAATAATCGATCAATGTCATCCATGACCAAATGTCACATTCTGACAAATATTGTCTTAATATGAAAACCACCCATGGCCAACCTTGTTCATAGTTGGTCCAACGTCGCTTTGTGAGAGCAATTGTCTCAATGTTTAAATCAATTCCCTTGGGTTCACCAATTCCTTTGGTTTATAATTTTTTGGGTAATGGTTTTCCCTTGGGTTCACCAATTGATTCTCTTTATAGTATTAAACTCTTGGGTTTTTTAATCTCTATTGCTTTTAATATTGCCCTTAGCCTTATTCATACCTTAGGTTTTTAATATTTATCCCTTAGGTCCACTGACTCCTTTGGTTTATAATATTAAACCCTGGGGTTTATTAGTTCTTTTGGTTTATATTGTTAATCACACATTCAGTTTATTACTCTCTTGAGTTTAAAATACTAATTCTCAGGGTTTGTTAATTTCTTAGATTTTTCAGTTTAAAATATTAATTCTTAGGGTTTATTAATCTTTATTGTTTATAATATTCATCCGTTAGGTTTATGATATTTATCCGTTGGGTTCGCTGGTTCCTTTGCTTTATAACATTAAACCCTTGGGTGTATTTAAACTTTTGGTTTATGATGACATTGGGTTTGTATTATTAATTATCCCTTGGGTTTATTAATATCTTCACTTTAAAATAATAATTGTTAGGGTTTATTAATCTCTTAGGTTTTTTGTTTTTAAATATTTTTTCATATGGTTTATTACTCTCTTGAGTTTAATATTATTAATATATTAATATATATTATAAATAAATATTCAAATATTTATTAATAATGATTATTAGTAATATTATAATAATATTATTAATATATGTATATATATATAACCAACTATCATATAATATATATTATTAATATATTATTAGTTCTTTTGGTTTATTAATAATATAACCATCTATGATATTAATATATAAATAAATATTAAATTATTATATATTATTAATATTATTTTTATATTAATATATATTATATATATTTCAAGTTAATTTATAGTATGTTTATACTTAATATTTTTAATATATTAATAAATAATTTTAATATATATTATTAATACTTATTATAATATTATTAATAAATATTTAAATATTTATTAATAATGTTTATTATTAATATTATAATATTATTAATAATATTTTAATATTTTAATATTTATTTAGTAATATTAATAATATTATAATATTACTAATAATCATTATAAATAAATATTCAAATATTTATAAATAATGATTGTTAGTAATATTATAATATTATTAATATATATTATTAATAAATTTTTATTTATAATATATATTATATATTATTAATATTATAATATTATTAATAATATTTTAATATTTTAATATTTATTTAGTAATATTAATAATATTATAATATTAATAATAATTATTATAAATAAATATTCAAATATTTATAAATAATGATTATTAGTAATATTATAATATTATTAATATATTATTAGTTTTTTTGGTTTATTAATAATATAACCATCTATGATATTAATATATAAATAAATATTAAATTATTATATATATATATATATATATATATATATATATTTCAAGTTTATTTATAGTATGTATATAGTTAATACTTTTAATATATTAAAAAATATTTTTAATATATATTATTAATACTTATTATAATATTATTAATATATATATATAATATTTTGTGATTTTAATCATAATTAATATATTTAATATATTGATATTCTTATTAATATATAATATATATATTTCAAGTTAATATAATAAATTTATTATATATAATATTTATTTACTGATATATAAATTAATGTGATGGGTAGTGGATATAGGCCTATCGGCGTATATCAACCACATTGGTAAATGTGGTTGTAAATCTATTTTATATACGCCTATCGGCGTATATCAACCACATTAGTTTTTACTAATGTGGTTGTGCTAGTTTGTTAATTACCCCATCTTTTAACTCAGTATTACTATTTTATAATTTACGATATTTTTTAAAACTAAGCTTTTTAAAACTTGTCAATATAAGCGCTCACTAGTCCATAACTTTCTATTTTTATATTTTCAATAAAAAACTCGAAGTTTTTTTAACCTCGCGCTTTTCATTTCTAGGTGTGGATGTCCATAACACTGATTGGGTGAATTGTTGATTAATAATGAAGATTAATAAAGTAGTAGCGTTGGTACTATCATTGAGTGGAATATATATATATAAAATATAATAATAAATTAAGATAACTTAAACCAATGATAATAATAGTAAAATTTAAATCTATTAAAAATTTATGTGATTTTTTTAAATCAATTTTTGTATATATAAAACTAATTTTAAAAATAGTTATTTATAAAACTAAAAGAGATAAGTTTGTAAGAGTTAATATCAAGCTAACAAATATTTGCAATGATATACTTTTAGATCATTTTCTTTGTAATTTATTATTCATGTAATTTTTATATTAAAAATTTTGTTTGGAATTAATTTGTGGATAATATTAGTTTGATGGTAAAGAGTGACTTTTTAGTCTTTTGTTTTTTCCCTCCAAGCTTACATTGAGTAAGGGTTGGATATGTGTAAAAAAAAACGTATAGAATGTCTTGAAGGAAGATATTTTTGGTAGAGCACATTGAGAACATTATGAATACGTTCCTAAAAGTGAGAGTCTAAGATGAATCTATTTGATACAATGTACACTTCCAAAGAATGTCTTGCACTAATAACATGAGCATGAATACATTCCTAAAAGTGAGAGTCTAAGATGACTCTATTTGAAACCATGTAAGCTTCCAAATAATGTCTTGCACTAATAACATGAGCATGGAAATCTAACTTACAATCGCTGGAGGATGAGTATCTTGTCTCATAGATATCAAATATAGCTCTTAATTAATTTGATAAAATATGCTTTTTTAATTAGTTTATTTATTTCAACATGTATATATTTAAAATCATAATAATAATGAAGAAATCTGACATAACTATGTTAATTCCAAAGAATGTAGAAGTGTATTTTTATGATGTTGAGTGCCTTATAGGAAAACAATAGGAATCTTGTTCTTTATGCAGTTCACTTGCATATTACAATTGTACATGTAGGAACAAACTCACACCATAATCGAACATAGATCTTCTCCAAACCATTCTTGCCTACAAGTAAGGTTGAAATAATATTCATTTTATCAAGTAATTACAACCCATACTTCGATGTGTATCTTTCTATCTTGCTTGATTACGTTGTAAGCCATCCCCCCGATGCAAAGTGTACCTCTTGATGTTAACTGTCACAAGAAAGATAGATAATTTGCATTGAATGACTTCCAGTTCTAACTTGGTCATCCATCCATTCTTGGTAGCAACAATATTGCTTCATGCATTGGTTTGTGATGGTTTACAACTACTTATCCATTTTTACTAGTTCTCATCTTGGCCCATGCATTAGCTTATGACTGTTTTGTAGATAATCATACTTATAGATGCCACCCTGAAACTAGCTTTCCTAGAAAAAAACACTTTCTTTCCAATCAACCAAGCTCATTTTCACTCAACAAAAATGCAACGGAAAACCAATTACCCTTATATCACTACCATCATGGAAATCCCCATCACACATAAAGTTTAAAGCACAAGATCAGAAGCGCCTTCATAACCACTTAATATAAAGAGTTTTTTAGAAGCCAACAGAGAAGTAGGATTCACTATACGTACCTAAGTGGGCGTTTCTTATAAAGGATCAAAAACCTATATTTCCATATTATATATTCCTCAAGAATATTTCTTGAGAGAAAATTGATTCTATGTTCTGGCACATTATAGATACATGCGAGTTACAAAAATGACATTGTAACACCTCCAGTTTAAATTTTTTTTTTTTTTTTTTCTACTTCTCCCAATCTACTGAGATTTCTTCTCTATTCACCTAATTATTTGAAATATACATTCAGAAATTGACTTTCGTTTCCTCTGAATAAGTTTCTTCTAGCCCTCTAGCATCTTTCTCTTCATAACAACATTGAACATGCCAACTGTATTCCTTGCAACCAATTATATCTATATATATATATGCCTCCATCCCTTTTGTTATTATCATGAGATGTGTTTGTATATTTTTTTTTTGTCTAGACATAATATAACCCTAGTCTATATGGCATACATATTTTTCAATAATCTCACCCATCCTATATATATTCAACACATATACTTTTGAATCCACCTCTAGACTTCGACCATGTATCTTACAGTCATATATATATATTTATGTAGATATATCTATAGCACACCTCTTGTTACTCTCATTGAATCTGTATATAAGTATATATATTTCATTACATATATATAACAATTATATATATATACCATGTACATCAAACCACTTTACCAATGAATTGATTGCATATATATATATATGACCGATGTTATATTCATGACACCTCCCCTTTGACCTTAGTATTGAAATCGTACACTATAACCACCACTATATTTCATTTGTTAACATGCTGGGCTACGTGCCAACCTGTCTTACACACACTATACTCTTGTCTAATTAACACATTGAATTATCATCTTTGTCCATAATATAGTGATACTTTCTCATAACGGAGTTCGACGATGAGTTTAAGGCGCCGCGACTATTAAGTTGCATATCAGAGACTCGGCCCTTTTGTCGTGCCATGTCAACATGGTGATTTCTGGGATGACAGAGGTTTTTCTATTAATCGCGCGTCATCGACCTTCCTCCCTCCGTGATATACCAACCCTAACCCTAAAACCCGGCGAAGTTATTTTACTTTTAATTGTTTTTCTTTTTTTTTTTCGTTGCTAATTCGCCGTGTTAATTTTCAATTCTTAATCATACGCATAATACTGTCTGCCCTGACCTTTCATCTATGCATGTGGGATCTCATTCTGGTATTTTATGGGTTATTATGCAGAGACGGCGCCTCACGCAGGAGAGGGGGTATCCGACGCCGACGTTTGCAGATTCATGTCCTAGCCCGTATATTACGTGTAGTGCTTTCGGTTGTGTTCCTGCTTGATCCAGTACTGAGCGAGCTGCCTACTGCAGTTCAGTACTTAGTGGAAACGCTTTTACACCAACGGGTACTGCGCTGGCGACGAAATGGATTGTTTTTCAAATTGGTTTTGGGATTCTCTGCCGTCTAGGACAATGGGATTAGGTTTTTCATACCCTTACCCTTTTCCTCAGCGACATCCACTAGCTGATCCCTATACCAGCTATTATCTATATATCTCGTTTCGGTTCCCGTTGAATATCAATCGGGTCGGGATGATTGTTTTATTTCCACTAGTTCTCTGAGGGGGCAGCTCTTCCTATGGGGTTTTTTCCTTGTTGATACCGGAGTGCCAGATCCATTTGGAGGTATGGAAGTCCATGCGTACATTCTCCCGTTCTTTTCATTACGCAAATCGTTTGATGTCTGTAGACCATACTGAATCTAACTTGGTTATGAATTGTTTATGCAGACCGACGCCTGTTCGTAGCTTCCTCAATGGGACGGCCTCCCCCTGGCTGCCGTGCTACCATTTTATTTTGCATTTCCTATTTGTATTGTTTTTTTCTATTTCTCTGTTTCCATCGGCCGAAGTAGCCTTATTTCAGGTTATTCACCAGTTCGACCAGATGATAATAGAGATTTACCTTTCGTTTATTTGTCGATGCTTTCCTAGATCTGGTGTTTTTATTTTATTTTTAAAACCCAACGCTAACTGTCAGGCCTTAATTTGAGTGGGCGAGTATATGGTTCGTTACATAACTCAATCAGGATTATAGTTAATATCGTTCTGGCAGTTCGCCCCAACCTGGTCATCTCAGTTCAACGTAGCTGGCAATATGGGCCCGCCAACCTTGCCAGGGGAAAACGTCGAACTCTTCAGTTGGTAACTTCCCTCCCTTAATGCGAATTTCGCCTCTGTGCTTCTGTTGTCTTTGTTTTATTTATTTCTAGCAGTCTCCTTCGCAGAAACAGGCGTGGCCGCCACGTATTACCGCCTCTGTCATACCGTAACACCATGCACCAGGGTAGTTACGCAGTCACGTTTGTCTCTGCATTGATTCATAGTTCAAAGGTTGTTTTGTATTACCTATGTGTTAATTTTTCTGTGGTTATACAATTCCATGTGATGCCGATTTTCCTTTAACTCTGAAGGTGCAGATAACGAATAATCTCCAGCAAATAGATACGATGGATAGAGTTAATAGGAGTTCAGATGTAGGTTTAGAATGTTATGTTTACCATATCCCAAAAATTTTCTTAACTGATGACTCTATATCATATGAAAAATAACCCTAGAAAGCTGAGAACATTAACAGCTATACCCTTCGCGGGAATGGTAGTGAAACGAGCCTATTGCATAAGAAGTCGAATCGGCCTTAGGGTTTAACATGGTTTGACTGTGCGCCGAGACACCTCATAGTTGGTGCCTATATATATATTTTTCTCACCCAAAATATTCTTATATAATTATTGATTCACAATGAGTCCTTGGTTATCTTACGGTGCTTAAGTTTTATTTTTTTGTTATGCATATATATATAATTATTGATTCACAATGAGTCCTTGGTTATCTTACGGTGCTTAAGTTTTATTTTTTTGTTATGCATATATATATATTTCCATTAATTTGGTTTGCGGCCTTTAAAATCTATTTTCCATGTGATGTGTACATATAGGTACCCGATAGTGCTTGAATAGGGGACAAAATTTTAAATTAATTCTTTCACTATGATATTTGTTTCCAGGATTAAAGGTAGTTTTAGGAATGCAATACATATGTTCCTATAACAGTTATAAAATCTTGCTATGAGCTCGCGGCACCTTTATTTTTGGTTTACATTTCATATAGATATGATTCGGATATATGTTTCCTTTTTAACATCTAGGGTTTATATATATGTATTCATGTTCTTATCTCCTATATGTTTCATGTGTGGCTAATTGGAAGTCAATGTTAAAAGTAACTAATTGTGCTAGTTCTTCATACTTGTTAACATATACATATATTTGTTAAATACCTATACATGTATTCGATGCTTCATTTGATGATGTTCATTAAGCCTAGTTTAAGTCCATAGTCATAATATTTAAGACAAGGGTTAGAGGTGAATTTAAAATGCAATACACCCTATAATTGCTATGAATGCTATAATAGTCATGTAGAGTAGAAGTTCTCATTTATCTATAAGAAATTCGAATTCCATATTCTAATGTTTTTATTTTCTTTACCTCAGTTCTGCTACAATATTTTCTAATATACTGATGAGCATAGAATATCACCTTGGTTCTACATGAGATAAGAAAAGATTTAAGTATCTGTGGAGACGAAGTAACTTCAGATTTAAACCGAATTTGGTTTAGAGTTTCTGGGGTTTCTACTCTATAGATTTATGGTCTGCAACCAACCAGAATCTGGAAGGTGAAAGCCTTTGGATGGACTCTGGTAAATGTAGTACTAAAATCAATCATACCAGTAAAATGGGTTTTATATGTAGCCAATTCATAATATCATAAGACAAATTAACAAGAATTTCAGAACATACCACAATTGCAAATGACCAACCTCCTAAACTTAGAATCCTCTTTATCTCCCAGGATTCACCCCCGAGCTGAGATCACCTCCTCACACAGATCAACCTCTGATCTGCCTAGGAGCAGCTTATTTAAGCTCATATTTCCCCAAAGCATGTTTCTAATTCTGCGTCCAGAATAGCAGGATGCTTTGTTTCCTGTTTAGCCTAGGCTTCCCATTTTGGGATTCTTTAAAGTTGTTTTATGCTTTTCCTCAGCTTTTCCAGCTTTTTCTCACCTCTTCCCAACTACTCCTCTTCATTGGGGAAATTTAGATTCCTCCTCAAATCTAAATTAATTTCTTTCAAGGATTTTTTGAAAGATTTTGGGGATTTGTTGCCTTATCCATCCTCATGGATTTGGAAAGTGATCTCTAATTCTCATCTTGGTCAAAATGCACAATCATTTTATTTATTTCCTCAAATAAAATATGCAAATACATTTACACCATACTTATCCCTTGGGGTCCACCCCCCCTTTAGGATTAAAGTTCAATGTCTAACTTTAAAAATTCAACACACAAATTGGGGGTGTTACATATTCCCCCTCTGAAAATAAACACCGTCCTCGGTGTTATTATTTAACTACTAGAGTTCACTTAAAAAAAAATGGATATTTCTCCATCATTTCAGCTTCCCTTTCCCAGGTAGCTTCTTCAGCAGTAAAGTGCTTCCACTGCACTTTTACTCTGGCCACTGTTCTGTTTCTCAACTCAATTTCTTCCCGCTCCAATATTTGAAGCGGTTCTGGCAGAAACTCCCCTTATGGTTCCACCTGTACAACATTCCAATCAACTATGTGAGAAGCATCATGCACATATCTTTTTAATAATGAAACATGAAACACATTATGCACTTTAACATGGGGTGGTAAGGCCAGCTTGTAAGTCCAGTTTTGCACAACTTCCGACATAAAGTGTGCTATTTTTGGGTTTGATGCGCAAATACACGTGATCCCCCATTTTGAATTCTCGGTGCACTCTTTTCTTATCAGCATAGCTCTTCTGTCGATCTTGTGCTGTCTTGATATTTCTCTGTATTTGTTTAACAATTCTCTCCATCTCTTGTAGTGCATCTGGTCCCAACACCAGTTTATCCTCTGGTTGACTCCAACTCAAGGGAGTACGGCACCTTCTCCCATAGAGTGCCTCAAACAGACTCATCTTAATAGAAGATTGGTAGCTGTTATTATAGGCAAATTCAGCTAAATACAGATATTCCTCCCACTTTGATGGTCTATCCATCACATACATTCTCAACATATCCTCTAAAATTTGATTCGTTCTTTTTGTTTGCCCGTCAGTTTGAGGGTGATAGGCGGTACTAAAATTCAGTTTAGTACCCATCCCTCCAAACAATCCCTTCCAAAATGCTGCTGTAAACTTAGCATCTCGATCTGAAACAATTACTTTGGGAACCCCATGAAGTCTTACTATCTCCTTCAGGAAAACATTTTCTACTTGAGCTGTTCCGAAAGTAGATTTCACTGGTATAAAGTGAGCAGCTTTTGTGAGAGTGTCTACTACTACCATCACAGAATCATGCTGATATTTAGTCTTGGGTAATCCTGTTATAAAATCCATGGAAACTGTGTCCCATTTCCATTCTGCAATTGGCAAAGGATTTAAAAGCCCTGCTGGGTGTTGATGCTCAACTTTAACTAATTGACATTCCATACATCTACTTAAATACTCTGCTACATCTCTTTTCATTCCTGGCCAGAACAACTTCTTCTTCAAGGCTGTTAACATCTTTTGGTATCCTGGATGTCCTGCATAGGGCTGTTTGTGATATTCATCTAAAATTTCTCTTTTCAATGACTCTATATTTGGAATATACAACCTCTTCTTGTAATAGAGCAGCCCTTTTTGGTTTTTAGTGAAATCAGTTTTATCCCTTGTCTGTAGCTTTACCAAGAGTGCTTCATATTTGGGATCTTGAGTTGCTGCTTTTCCTACCAATTCCTCTATCTCCATCTGGGCACTACTCCCAATGCTGGTTAAATGTTGACAAGCATTTCTACTTAAGGCATCAGCAACTTTATTTTCTTTTCCCTTGATATGCTTTATATCCATATCAAATTCACTTAGAAAGGACAGCCATCTGGCTTGTCTTGCATTCAGGTCAGTTTGGGAAAAAAAATATTTGAGGCTAATATGATCAGTCATCAATGTGAACTTCTTCCCCAGCAGATAGTGCCTCCACATTTTTAAAGCATGGATAACAACTGCAAATTCTAAATCATATTCACTGTAATTCTGTTCATGAGTTTCCAGTTTTCTAGATTCATAGGCAATAACTGAATTTTCCTGCAATAGGACTCCTCCTAGCCCTTCTCTGCAAGCGTCTGTACATACAACAAACTCTTTATCAGGATCAACAATTTTTAATATAGGGGCTGAAATAAGTTTTTGTTTCAATTGTTCGAAACTATTTTGACATTTCTCAGTCCACACGAACTTAACACCCTTCCTTTGTAATGAGGTTATGGGATTTGCTATAGCAGAAAATCTCTCCACAAATCTGCGATAATAGCCTGCCATTCCCATAAATGATCTTACTGCTGAGACATCAGTGGGGACTGGCCATTCTTTAATGGCTTTTATCTTTTCAGGGTCAACTGCCAACCCTTTTTCAGAAATAATATGACCCAGATATTGAATTTTATCTTTATAAAATTCACATTTGTTGAACTTGGCATATAGCTGGTTTTCTTTTAAAGTCTGCAACACTATTCTCAGATGTTCCTTATGTTCATCTTCATTTTTAGAATAGACTAAGATATCATCTATGAACACAAGAACAAATTTGTCCAAAAACTTGTTTAACACACTGTTCATCAAGCACATAAATGTGGCAGGGGCATTCGTCAAACCAAAAGGTAGGACTACAAATTCGTAATGTCCATACCGGGTTCGAAATGCTGTTTTACTAATGTCTTCTTCTTTAATTCTAAGCTGGTGATAACCAGTCCTTAGGTCAATCTTGGAAAAGACTGAAGCTCCTCTCACTTGATCAAAAAGATCATCAATTCTAGGCAAAGGGTATCTGTTCTTAATGGTTAACTTGTTCAATTACCGATAGTCAATGCACATTCTAAAAGTTCCATCCTTCTTTTTCACAAATAGAACCGGGGCTCCCCAAGGAGACACACTGGGTCTGATATACCCTTTATCTAACAACTCATGCAATTGCATTTTTAGTTCCATGAGTTCTGGAGGACTCATCCGATAGGGGGCTCGGGAAACAGGTGTGGCTCCCAGCACCAGCTCTATAGAAAAGTCAATCTCTCTTTTGGGGGGGAGATGAGGGATTTCCTTGGGAAAGACTTCCTTAAATTCTCTGATGACTGGTATAGCATCCAGTAACTCTTCCTCAGTTTTCTGTTCTATTTCTTCTACCTGCACTGCATAGACTTGGTATCCTTTTCTAGCTGTTCTTTTCAATTGTAAGGCTGATATTTGTCTTACTGAAATGGATTTTGGTTTCCCTTTTAGTGTAAAAGGTTTCCCTTCCTCATCCACACAATGCAGTGTTTTATCCCAGCAGTTCATCAGAGCTTTTTTCTTTTCCAGCCAGTCCATTCCTATTAGCAGGTCATAGGATCCTAATGGAAATATGTTCAAATTTATCTCTGTTGGAAAGCCATTTAATTGTATGGTTGTTTTGGGAAATTTATGTGTGACTTTTCTCTTAGTTCCAGTGGCCAGCTGTACCAACCATGACTGCTGAAACTTTTCAGGTTTTATTTTACATTTTTCTACAATTCCAGGACTAATGTAACTCAAAGAAGCACCTGGATCAATCAAAACAGTAACAGGTAGGTCAGAAATCTTACCCTCCATTTCCACCATGGTGGCTTGATATTCTGCTTGTTGATTTTCCAAGGCTGCACTTATAGTTGGTATATTTCTGGCTATGTCATTTACTGTTGTTGCCTCTCGCTCTCTACTGATCATGTGTATATTTCGATGGGGGCAGTCCCTCATCATGTGGGGTTCTCCACAGCCCCAGCATTTCAAAGGTTCCTTCATTCTGACTGTCCCTTCCTTTTTATTGTTCCCTTCCACTGGTTTTGAAGCCACTTGGGACTGAGAAGTTTGGCTTTCTTTTGGTTTATTGAATTTTTTCCGCTGATGATCTCTACCAAAATTTCTTAGATATGCTGGTTTTGGTCTTTTAACTTTGAACTCACCCTTGTTCAGCCAGCTCTTTCCTTGTTCAGCTTTACTTTTAAACTGTTGATAGCATAATCTTGCTTTTCTAACAGCTTCATCCATTGTCTTTGGATTGTCAAACTCAATTTTCTCCTTGTATACCGTAGGCAAGCAGTTCAAAAACCTTTGTACCTTTGCCTTTTCTTCCCTAATGTAAGGGACATACCTCAGTAAATTGGTGAACTTAGTGACAAACTCATCAATGGTGAGTTGTCCTAGTCTAAGTTCATGGAATTCTTTTGCTTTATCATCATAATATCGTTCGTTCAAATAACGATTCTTGAACTTAGCCTGAAAGTCTTCCCAAGTAACTGTCTTTTCATCTATGGCATGCACCATCTTTGTCTCTTCCCACCATAGTGTAGCCTTTCCTTGTAGCTGATACACAACTAATCTGGCCTTCAGATTGCTCTCATATTCATATACTTGGAAATACTTGATCATGTTCAGTAACCAAGCTTCAGCATCCTCTTCCTTCTCCCCATCATAGGAGGGAGGTTTAATCTTTCGAAATTCTCCCTGCAATTCTCTTTTCTGCCTGTGTTGATTTATAGCTGCATCCTCATCCTCAGACTCATCCATCTTTCTTTTTCCGGAACCTTCGCCTTCCTGGCTGTTCTGGAAAGTGAGCTCTCTGATGAGCTTTTCTTGCTCCTTACTAGCTGATGACAACATGTCGTTTTGGCTTCTTAGTTCAGCCAATTCTCGTTGCAGCCTGTGCAACATAGCCATTACCGGGGCATTGGGATCTGGAGTAGCAAACTCATCCCGAAGATCCACATAAATCCCTTCACCTTCAGGCATTTCAACTGTACACACTTACCACACAAATTAGCAAGTTTATAAAACTTCAGCAAAACAAAATATGTAATAAGCAGTGAGCACCAAATTAACAGCCCAATTTGTTGTAACTGGTGCTCCGATACCATTTGTAACACCTCCAGTTTAATTTTTTTTTTTTTTCTACTTCTCCCAATCTACTGAGATTTCTTCTCTATTCACCTAATTATTTGAAATATGCATTCAGAAATTGACTTTCGTTTCCTCTGAATAAGTTTCTTCTAGCCCTCTAGCATCTTTCTCTTCATAACAACATTGAACATGCCAACTGTATTCCTTGCAACCAATTATATCTATATATATATGCCTCCATCCCTTTTGTTATTATCATGAGATGTGTTTGTATATTTTTTTTTGTCTAGACATAATATAACCCTAGTCTATATGGCATACATATTTTTCAATAATCTCACCCATCCTATATATATTCAACACATATACTTTTGAATCCACCCCTAGACTTCGACCATGTATCTTACAGTCATATATATATATTTATGTAGATATATTTATAGCACACCTCTTGTTACTCTCATTGAATCCGTATATAAGTATATATATTTCATTACATATATATAACAATTATATATATATACCATGTACATCAAACCACTTTACCAATGAATTGATTGAATATATATATATATATATATATATATATGACCGATGTTATATTCATGACACCTCCCCTTTGACCTTAGTATTGAAATCGTACACTATAACCACCACTATATTTCATTTGTTAACATGCTGGGCTACGTGCCAACCTGTCTTACACACACTATACTCTTGTCTAATGAACACATTGAATTATCATCTTTGTCCATAATATAGTCATACTTTCTCATAACGGAGTTCGACGATGAGTTTAAGGCGCCGCGACTATTAAGTTGCATATCAGAGACTCGGCCCTTTTGTCGTGCCACATCAACATGGTGATTTCTGGGATGACAGAGGTTTTTCTATTAATCGTGCGTCATCGACCTTCCTCCCTCCGTGATATACTAACCCTAACCCTAAAACCCGGCGAAGTTATTTTACTTTTAATTGTTTTTCTTTTTTTTTTTCGTTGCTAATTCGTTGTGTTAATTTTCAATTCTTAATCATACGCATAATATTGTCTGCCCTGACCTTTCAGCTATGCGTGTGGGATCTCATTCTGGTATTTGATGGGTTATTATGCAGAGACGGCGCATCACGCAGGAGAGGGGGTACCCAACGCCGACGTTTGCATATTCATGTCCCAGCCCGTATATTACGTGTAGTGCTTTTGGTTGTGTTCCTGCTTGATCCAGTACTGAGCGAGCTGCCTACTGCAGTTCAGTACTTAGTGGAAACGCTTTTACACCACCGGGTACCGCGCTGGCGACGAACTGGATTGTTTTTCAAATTGGTTTTGGGATTCTCTGCCGTCTAGGACAATGGGATTAGGGTTTTCATACCCTTACCCTTTTCCTCAGCGACATCCACTAGCTGATCCCTATACCAGCTATTATCTATATATCTTGTTTCAGTTCCCGTTGAATATCAATCGGGTCGGGATGATTGTTTTATTTCCACTAGTTCTCTGAGGGAGCAGCTCTTCCTATGGGGTTTTTTCCTTGTTGATACCGGAGTGCCAGATCCGTTTGGAGGTATGGAAGTCCATGCGTACATTCTCCCGTTCTTTTCATTACGCAAATCGTTTGATGTCTGTAGATAATACTGTATCTAATCGGTTACGAATTGTTTATGCAGACTGACGCCTGTTCGCAGCTTCCTTGGCACTCAATGGGACGGCCTCCCCTTGGCTGCCGTGCTACCATTTTATTTTGCATTTCCTATTTGTATTGTTTTTTTTTTTTCTATTTCTCTGTTTCCATCAGCCGAAGGAGCCTTATTTCAGGTTACTCACCAGTTCGACTGGATGATAACAGAGATTCACATTTCGTTTATTGTTTGATGCTTTCCGAGATCTGGTGTTTTTTTTTTTTTTTTTTTTTTTTTTTTTACCTCAACGCTAACTGTCAGGACTTAGTTTGAGGTGGCGAGTATATGGTTCGTTACATAACTCAATCAGGATTATAGTTAATATCGTTCTGGCAGTTCGTACCAACATGGTCATCTCAGTTCAACGTAGCTGGCCGTATGGACTCGCCCACCTTGCCAGGGGAAAGCGCCGAACTCTTCAGTCGGTAACTTCCCTCCCTAAATGCGAATTTCGCCTCTGTGCTTCTGTTGTTTTTTTTTTTTTTTTTTTTTTGTATTGCTAGCAGTCGCTTTCACGGGAACAGGCATGGCCGCCATGTATTACTGTCTCTGTCATACAGCAACACCCTGCACCAGGGTAGTTACGCGGTTACGTTTGTCTCGGCATCGATTCATAGTTTCAAATGTTGTTTATTTTTTTCTCTGTGTGTTAATTTTTTTTTTGTGGTTATATGGTTCCATGTGATGTTGATTTCCTTTAACTATGAATGTGCGGATAATGAATAACCTCCAGAAAATATATATACGATGGATAGAATTTATAGGAGTTCAGATGCAGGTTTAGAATGCTATGTTTAACATATCCCGTAGTTTTTTTTTTTCTGCTGACTCTATATCACATGAAAATAAACCCTAGAAAGCCGAGAACGTTAATAGCTATACCCTTCGCGGGAATGGTAGTGAAACGAGCCTATTGCATTCGAATCGGCCTTAGGGTTTACTTGGTTTGACTGTGCGCCACGTCGCCCCACAGATGGTACCTATATATATTTTTTTTATCACCCAAAATATTCTTATATAATCGTTGATTCACAATGCGTCCTTGGTTTAACTCACGGCGCTTAAGTTTTATTTTTAATGCATATATAAATAATCGTTGATTCACCATGAGTCCTTGTTTTAACTCACGACGCTTAAATTTTACTTGTAATGCATATATATATATATATTTTGCTATTAATTTGGTTTGCGGCCTTTATAATCTGCTTTCCATTTGATGTATACATATATGCACTTGAATAGGGGGCATAAATTTAAATTAATTCTTTCACTATGATATTTGTTTCCAGGATTAAAGGTAGCGTTAGGAATGCAATACATATATTCCTATAAATGTTATAAAATCTTTCTATGAACTCGCGGTACTTGGTTTACATTTCATATAGATATGATTCGTATATATGTTTCCTTTTGAACATATAGGGTTTATATATATATATATTCATGTTCTTATCTCATATATGTTTCATTTAAATGTGTGGCTCATTTGAGGTCGATGTTAAAAGTAACTAATTGTGCTAGTTCTTCATACTTGTTAACATATACATATATTTGTTAAATACCTATACATGTATTCGATGCTTCATTTGATGATGTTCATTAAGCCTAGCTTAAGTCCATAGTCATAATATTTAAGACAAGGGTTAGAGGTGAATTTAAAATGCAATACACCCTATAATTGCTATGAATGCTATAATAGTCCTGTAGAGTAGAAGTTCTCATTTATCTATAAGAAATTCGAATTCCATATTCTAATGTTTTTATTTTCTTTACCTCAGTTCTGCTACAATATTTTCTAACATACTGATGAGCATAGAATATCACCTTGGTTCTACATGAGATAAGAAAAGATTTAAGTATCTGTGGAGACGAAGTAACTTCAGATTTAAACCGAATTTGGTTTAGAGCTTCTGGGGTTTCTACTCTATAGATTTATGGTCTGCAACCAACCAGAATCTGGAAGGTGAAAGCCTTTGGATGGACTCTGGTAAATGTAGTACTAAAATAAATCATACCAGTAAAATGGGTTTTATATGTAGCCAATTCATAATATCATAAGACAAATTAACAAGAAATTCAGAACATACCACAATTGCAAATGACCAACCTCCCAACCTTAGAATCCTCTTTATCTCCCAGGATTCACCCCCGAGCTGAGATCACCTCCTCACACAGATCAACCTCTGATCTGCCTAGGAGCAGCTTATTTAAGCTCATATTTCCCCAAAGCATGTTTCTAATTCTGCGTCCAGAATAGCAAGATGCTTTGTTTCCTGTTTAGCCTAGGTTTCCCATTTTGGGATTCTTTAAAGCTGTTTTATGCTTTTCCTCAGCTTTTCCAGCTTTTCTTTACCTATTCCCAACTACTCCTCTTCATTGGGGAAATTTAGATTCCTCCTCAAATCTAAATTAATTTCTTTCAAGGATTTTTGAAAGATTTTGGGCATTTTTTGCCTTATCCATCCTCATGGATTTGGCAAGTGATCTCTAATTCTCATCTTGGTCAAAATGTACAATCATTTTATTTATTTCCTCAAATAAAATATGCAAATACATTTACACCATACTTATCCCTTGGGGTCCACCCCCCCTTTAGGATTAAAGTTCAATGTCTAACTTTAAAAATTCAACACACAAATTGGGGGTGTTACAGACATGATGACAAGTACAATGTAATCATGCATCAGTATAAGTAAGTTTCATAACCAATTGCAATGAAGGATGTTTCTCCATTTTTGTACCACATTTACTATATAGAATTTTCGTGGCTCAAATGAATTATATGCAACATAGATATCCAAGGTAAAATTTCTCTCTTAATGCAGATTGTGAAATTTTAACCCATTGAAAAATACAAATAAATACATAGTAGCACTCAAGTTCAATAATTGTTTTACATTAAACAAATTTTGGGTCATTTTGAAGAAAAACCATCAATTTAAGAATACAACACCCGAGGGTCAAGCGGCATGGGAAATAAATATAGTGACAAGATTAAATAAAATATGTAATCATAGTGGTGCACAAGGGTAATCCTAATTATTAAACACTTGATTAAATAATTTGTGTTGAATTGGCATTGGTAATGGAGAATGTGTCATATTGATAAAATAAAAAAAAATGATATGGCAAATCATGGGAAATAAATATAGTGACAAGATTAAGTAAAATATGTAATCATAGTGGTGCACAAGGGTCATCCTAATTATTAAAAACTTGATTAAATAATTTGTGTTGAATTAGAATTGGTAATGGAGCATGTGTCATATTGATAAAATAAATAAAAAATGATATGGAAAATGGGAATGCTAGCCACATTTCTTGAATATTATTCAGTGATATGTAGCCTATGTGATGGAGGGTCATGAGAATCCAAAACATAGGAAGAATTAAATGCAATTGGCCAATATTATGAGGGGTAGGGCCCGAGGAGATGCACATGATTCCCAAAAAAAACAAGAAGAAAATGTTACACGCTTTACATCACATAACATAAATTATATGGGAAGTGAAAATTTAATGTGGTAATAGTAGAGTGGGGCTTATCTATTGCGGCGGATAAGGTTTGGTCCTTGCCGGCCACCTCTCATCCGTGTCTCAAAAATTTGCATATGGAAGACATCTCTTATGCTATAGTATCATATCAATCCTCGTTATCCGTCGAAGACACTAGTCTACTCATATATTTTCTAGCTTCCATTGCAACCAAAAAATTAATATTGATGCGAAGTGTATTTCTGTGAAGTGTATTGATGCGAAGTGTATTGATGCGAAAAGCCCTTTTTTCCTCTATTATAGTAATATTGATGCGAAGTGTATTTCTCCATCCTCTTCATTCATGAAAATTGGCTTGAATACAACCATTTCTTTATAACATGCTGAAAGGAGTTTCATTAATTCCTCAATCATAGAGGGCTCACATTAATTTTTCTTTCACCTGTCTTCTCATGATGTTGTGAAATTTCCAGCTGAGATTTATTTCTCAAGTACATCAGTTCATGAAGCCCCTTCATTTTGACGTTCCTTTTCAGGTTGAATCATTCAAACACACAAGGTTATTCTCATAGTATGACTTGATACATTGCATATCTAATGGTTTATGACCATGTTTTCCATATCTTCACTCCTCAATTTTGAGTTCTAGAAACTGCTACTTTCAAATGAGCTAAATTTGTATCCATTGCCTAGATGATTTTTTGTATTAAGCTTTGATAAATTTGAAGATGAAGAGTTGATCTATAGTTTTTTTTTTTAGTTCTAGGGAAGTTCACGGTTGTCTATGGAACCCTCATTCTGATCTTTCAACCCATTTTCAACTTCAATTTCTACTACTCTAGATTGGGTACGACTTCCTAATATCCCTTTGCATCTGTGGAATCTTCCATCATTGAAACATATAGGAAATTATTTAAGTAGATTTTATCGGTGTAGTGATGATATAAAATAGCACTTGAGAGACACATACGCTCACGTTTGTGTGAAAGTGGACATTAGTAAATGATTTCTTGCATAAAACAAACTAGCAAAGTAAAATTATCTATGGGTGCAAAAGATAGATTATTAGCATATTTCTTTCCCCTGTAAATATTTTTACAAAACATGTGACTCCTTCAAAAATTGTACCAAATATCAAAATATCAAAGCTAGGAAAAATAGTTGCAAATCAATATAGTGAGAAGGCTCCAACTAAGAAAATTATATGTTATTTAAAGATTAACTCCCCTCCATATCACAACAACGGGGAAAATCAACGACATACAAGTGAGTCCAATAAAGACTACCACCAAGTTCATGTAAACTCAACAAAAAGCCAAGTTGAGGTTTAATTAGTAAAGGATACCTATGACAATCCCATGAAGTTTGGTTCCCCAAATGATTGTCTTCAAAATATTTGTAAAAAAAAACACCTTGGGATAATTTTCCAAAAGTGGCGAAGGACAAGTCATATATTTTTGGTGACTCCTTTGTCTCTTTAGAAAAATATAAGACTAAAAAACCAACTTCTTATATACATTAGGAGAAAGAGGAAGAATCAAAAAATAATCTTAAAGGTGGAGGACATATTTGAGATAATAACTAGAAGAATGATCCTCTAGGTATCATGGATAGCATAGGGTAGATCCAAGTGAGGAAAAAAGAAAGATATATTTCACCAAGTAAAACAAGAAGTTAAATGAAGCTAAACAAAAAAGGAGAAGCTAGTAAAAGTTAAAATGACAAACAATTAGGAAGAACATGCAAATTTATTTGGATATTAGAGGTCCTTGGAAAATGTTTAGCTAGAATGGTAACAAACCTTTTCTTTTGTGGATCTCTCAAATAAGGATTTGGATTTATCCTAGAAGTTCAATCTTAAATCCTAATGAAAATTTGGGAACACATTCTTTAGAAGAATTGTAACGATTATGAGTTGCATCGTAGTTTTTTTAATATAATCCAAAATACTATTTATGTTTAAAAAAATGAAACATAAATTATATGATATTGATATATGGATGGGTAAAATGTGTGGGGGGCTATATACACTTATTTTGTTGCCCTTGGCATGAAAGGTGCTACCAAATCTTTTAATTGTTCAACTAATTTCCATCATCGGAAGATTTAATATTTTTCCTTAGTTACTTTCTCTTCATATTGAATCTACTAATATGTCGTTTTCTTATTTTTTTTCTTTAATTATTTTCCAATGTGTGTCTCCCCACAAAGATAGAATTCTCTTACAAAATCTCATTTTCTCAAAAATGTTTCTTGTCGATGGGGTGGACACATGAAGAAAAAAATTCTATCTCTTGAGTCCATATCTAAGAGAGAATATTTAACATAAAGTACACATTGTGAGCACATTCTAAGGATAATGTTAAAAAATAAATTGATTACCTCCATTATATCATAAGTTGTATGAAATGTGATGTTTTTTTTTGTTTTTTTTAATTTTTTTTGTTTTGTTTTTTTTGGCTAGTTTCTTCAGAAATCAACATGAAAAACTATTGGCTTGAGAATCTTTGACCCAAGGGAATATAAACTATAGAAAAATAAATCAACAAACACACCTAGCCTTAGCCCACACCAATCCATACTTATGGATTGATTTCTTCTTGTGTGTTAACTAACCAGTGACCTTTTCATCATGGAGTGCCTTAACATAACACAATATCACTAATTTATCTATGGCCCTTGGAATCAGATTAAATTTTTAAGTTATATTTTCTCACCTATGTTTCTTTAAATCATATGCTTACATGTACATATATGAATCCTAATCCATCACACCAAATGTACACCCCTCAACCTCACATTTCAATTTCTACTAAAATGGGGTTGACAATGGCCACACTCGAGATGATATTGTAGTTTTAAAAGACACAATGAAAAATATCCAATATACAACACATTATATATATTATGATATTAATGCGTGTTTAAATCTTATACAAACTATATTTCAATGGAATTTTCATGATATTTACACACATGTACTTAAAATTTAGATACATATTAAAAAGCTAAATAGACCTACCTATCGTAGTCAGTGACTTAAGATCCCTAGGATTTTAATGATTTATAAAAGTTACTTTATTTCATTGGTTCAAGAGCTAAATTTAATTCTTCCTCACCATGATTTAACCTATATATTTGTCCAATGGGTGTCAAGAAATGTTGCAAGGGAGTATAAAGAGAAATAGCTATAAATATGAAATTTAATATATGTTCAATATTCAATTCCACACATTATCCCACCATGAGTAGAGTTAAGTTGCATTTGAATAAGGTTTATATTTCAAAGTGCATGTCTTCATATAATTAGAGATATTCATCTAAGAAAAAAATCCATGGAACTTGCTAATGATCATGATGAAGAGGCACAAAGTGATAGTGATGAATGCAACGGTAATAATAATGAGTTTACCATGGATGGTACTAGGAGTATCGAGAGAAAATGGAAAATGAAACTTCCCTACTAGAAATAAATAATTTCCCCACTGAATTTGACTGAATCTCCTCATAACAACATCCAGGGAGTAGGAGGCTTCACTGAATTGAAATTATCTCTAAAAATAAAACTTCCCTCTTACCCAAATTCAACATACTTAAGAAAAGGATATGAAAAGAAAAACTTGCATGTGAGGAATTAAAAAAATCCCAATGATGACATCTCTCCCAATCCATCTTCATATTAAAAAATGTTGCATCCAAATTTCTGACGTTCCTTTAGACCATCACTTTCTCCCAGAACCCTAAGGAACCTAAGGACACTTATTGCATTATATCTTGGTATGAACCTACTGGAACAATGAAACAAAAAATCGACGTCATTGAAATTTCATCGCTGACACCTGGATCTAAGAATATATCTTTTTGCATCAATTGTCAACTAAATCTCCTACCTTCATTTTGTTTAACAAATTCGATTTGATAGCATATCAGCCTTTATTTAATTTTAAACATTCTGTGAATAAAATGTACCTTACAGTGGAGAGATTGACACTCTCATAGAAAGAACCAAATAATTCGATTATAGAATTAGTCTTCAAAATATTGTTTTTGACACTTCACACTATTAAAATTTTTATCTTCTGATATTTGTGGATTGATCCACTATTAGAATTGCAAGCTTCTCATTGTTGTAGTAGTGGCACATTGTTAAAGAATAATAGGTTATTATATTATGTTGATAATCCATAGGCTTCCGAGTTGTTATTTTTCACATTAAAGTTATTCATCCGCATTGATTCATCATAGTTTTTCCCTTTGGGTGAGGGGGATGCAGGGAAAAACTGTAAATTATTATTTTGGATGAATGTTGTTGATGTTTGTACTAGCAATAGTGAGAGCACAAAAGTGGCAACCCTAGTTGGGTAGCTTCTACTTCTTATTATTATCCCTTACAAAGAAACTCTGGTTACATTTTAATATATTATGGATATTCCATTTTCGCAAATTGTGGGAAGAGGCTGGAAAGCTAATCCTATATAAAATTTAACAAATTTGTTTAAAAAATTATTATTTTTTTAAATAGTTATGATTAATGTCTTATGTTAAAATTCTATGTTAATTTAAAATTTTTCTAAATATCTCATACTTCAAATTTTTTAAATAAATTTATATTAAATAATATTTTAATAAAATAATTTTAATTAATAATCACTTTTAAATATTAAATGGCCATGATCAACATCGAGAATTGGGTTTGTCATATACCTAAGATTCTCTTCCTCTCGTTCGTGATTATTGGATTCATTCAATTGGTTCAATTGGTTCTCCAATAGGATTTACAACTTGGTCCCAACCCAATGGTTGATATGCGGCTAGGTAGGGATTTACGTATTCTCTGTCTTTTTTACTAATTGAAAAGTTACCCAACTGAAAAGTGTATGGTTTCCCTCATAAAACACTTCAAGATGCACTTATAATCTGGTTTCCTCATAAAGTGCTCCAAGATGCACTTTGTCAAACGCTCCATATAATGCTTGAGTCTTAGCCTCCAACCTGGGTAGCTCCATATAAGGTTTATCGACTCACCCCTTCTCAAGGTAACATATTAATTTTTTCCTTATTGAATGATAGTGGGAATTTAGAAGGAATGGAGATATGAGGTGTTTATGAGTAACAAATTAATATTTTTCTTTCTGAATGGCACTCAAAATGTGGAGAACATGGACATATGAGTTATTTCTAAGCTTTAGAGGCTTAGATGTTAGGAAGGGATTTTTATATCATCTCTACATAACCCCGATATTTAACAAAGAAATCTGTGTGTTCCTTGATGCCTGCCAACTAAGAAAATTGGGCTATATGAATATGGCCATAAAGTTTAAACCACCCCATTGAACACAATATTTTCTCCCCAAAATACACATCCTTTGTGTGGTGCCTCAATGAAGTGTCACAGGTGCATGGGAGGGCCGTTCCTCTAATTTACTAAGTGGCTCATATTATATCTCGAAGCCCATTTTCCAAGGAATTCCAACAGCATAAGATATTGAAGAATGGAAAGGTGATTTTCTTCTAATATGTTAGGTTGGACACTAGACAAGAAAGGGTTTAGTAGGAAATCAACTATACAAAAAAATGACTCACTCATGTCCATGAATATTCTAGAAATCACAACAACATAGTTAAGTAACCCCACTAAAACACATATATTTAATGCTAAAATTCATTCAAAAAACTATAAAATCCAATCAATCAAAGTTGTATGGTTTTATCTGGTAGTTTCACAAAAGGTGTAACACTATCATGTATGTAATATTGATATGTTATATTATTAGAAGTTTGCATTGTGTTTGACGTTATTAAATGCAAAAGAAGTTGAAATATTAAATTCACCTGCAATAGCACAGATGGAATACTAGAGGACAAAAAACAACAGGAAAATATTTGAGCTATGTTTACACTCCATCTCGCAATAAATTCCTGAGTTAAATGAGCCTACAAAATCATTTTTTTGAAGACCGTAGCCATGAATTTCTACAGTTAGAACCGAGCCATCGTCACTCCATTTAAACCGCATCACCTACCACCATTAAACACCACCAACCACGGAAGGGAGAATTCACTTCGCAACATCGCAACTTCGCAACTTCGCATATCCTTTCTGCACCATCACAAGTTTCGTTGTTTCATTTGAGATGCGATATTGTCGATAACACATATCTCATATCACATGCGTAATATATTAAGTTTATTACCCGAACCGCCCGCAGACCAAACCATATAGATTGCGATGCGATAATGCTTTGTCAAATACAATTGATTTTTTTTTTAAATCTGCCGCGGGCTCCACCACCAGTCAATAGAAATCCATTTCGCATGGTTTTCATGTCCTGTCACCCACATCAGAAATGCATGTGATAAATTCTAAAACTAGTTTGCATAAAGAATCCTCAAATCCGTGAAAAGGCTTTCATATGAGGTTTGAGACATTAAAAGTTTTTTTTTGTTTTATGTTTAATGTTTTTATTTTAAAATTCCGCGACGCATGTTTTGTTAAGTCTTTTGATTTAGGATTAATATATATGTTTTAATATACATATTATAAACATTCTCAATGTTTATAATATATATAAAGTTAGTGTGTTTTGCAATAGCAAGCAACGCGATATATATGCCCGAAGGAAAAAATAAAAGAATGTTGGATTGTGTATAAAAAAAATAGAGAGTGTGAGAGCTGTGTGTTGTTGTATATGCCCGAAGGAAGTGAAACATAAAAAAGACTGTGTGTGTGCATTTTGAATATAGTGAGCAAAACTGTAAAACAAAGTTTTGAAGAACACAACATGTGCAACAGTTTGAAGCAGTTGTAATTTTTTTTGTAAATGCTAGAACAAACGTTCTTTGGAATCTCTGTAATAGCCTTTTAAGTTTAATGAAAGAAGTTTTTTATATGCACCTATGTCTAGCAAATTTTTAATTGAATCTTTCTGTTGAAGTTGGGGAATTTTTATTCCTTTGTTGTTTGGAATACTTCAAAAATCCCAACATGGTATTAGAGCTAGTCCAGGCTCTTTGAAGTTGTCAAATAAGCTGAAGGAAGAAGGTGTCGTTGGAGCTTTTGACCAGCAATGACCAGGTGTTTAAAAAATAGATCTTTTTTTTTATGTTTAAAAAGTGTAGTCTAGAGAATTCTTTTTGACTATAGAGTTTATCTCTCAAGCAGAGAGATGTTTTATTTAAAAACACAGTCAAGTTTAGAGCATAGTTTAGTAAGCTAGCCATGGCAGGAGCCAACACAAGCACGAGTATAGGAAATAATCAACTCACACAATTAATGGGAAGAACTATGACTATTTGGAAATCACAATGAGAGCTCTATTTGCCTCTCAAGATTTATGGGAGCTAGTTGAGGATGGTCTAGAAGAACCAGTAGATAAAAATGCATTTAATGCGTTCACATAGGCAGAGAAGGATTTTCTAAAGAGAAATAGGGAGAAGGACTCAAAATCCCTCTTCTATCTCTATCAAGCATTGTATGAAAGTGTGTTTCTAAGGATTTTAGTAGCCAAGAAGTCCAAGGATGCGTGGGATACCCTCCAGACAACCTACCAAGGTATGGAGTAGGTAAAGACAAAAAAGCTTCAATTAATGAGAAGGGATTTTGAAGTCATTTTCATGAAAGATACTGACACAATAGAATCATTCTTTACTCCACTGATTGGGTTGGTCATCCAAATAATATATGATGGAGAGATAGTATAAGAAAGAAGAATAGTGGAGAAATTATTGAGGAGCTTACCCTCAAGGTTTGATGTGATAGTCACAACCATTGAAGATACAAAGGATCTCTCAAAATTTACAGTTGATGAGCTTCATGCATCACTGATGACACATGAAAAAAGATTGGGTAGAACAACAAACTCATCTTTGGAGCATTCCTTGAAGACCCAAATGTCCTTTGGAAGAGGAAGAGGTCAAGGTAGAGGAAACTACAGAGGAAAAGGAAGAGGAAGAAGCCAAAACAGAGGAGGAAGAAACAACCCTGCAAATATTCATGGAAGGGGCAACAACCAAAATTATAACCAAGGCCAAGGTAGTAGCCAACAAGGAGGACAACATCAAGCACATGGACAAATGTATGATAAATTCCAAGTCCAATGTCATTATTGTAAGAAGTATGGTCATTATGCCAATGAATATAGGAATAAACAAAGTGACATGGGTAATAGACCCAGTGCTAATTTTACTAAAGAAAATATCAATCAAGAGAAGTTGTTTTTAGCATGTAATATGGCTGAAGAAATGAATGAAGATATATGGTTTCTAGATTTAGGATATAGCAACCATATGACTGGAAACATTTCCATGTTTTCCCTGTTAGATGAAAATGTAAAGTCTCAAGTAACATTGGGGACAGAAAGTAAGGTCTCTGCCATGGGAAAAGGCAGAGTAAGTGTTTTCACAAAGAAAGGAGAAGGAAGATCCATATCAGATGTATACTGTGTGCCTAGTATGAAGTTAACCTCTTGGGCATTGGACAACTCATTCAAAAGGGGTACAATTTTTTCTTTGAAGATGATGTATGCACCATCATGGATAAACCACCAAGAAAGCAATGCATTGCACAAGTGAAGATGACAAGGAAAAAAATTTTCCCTCTCAAGATGAGAACAAATTTGAAGAAAGGAGATGAAATGGCAGCAGAGACACAAGAGACATTCCAAAGAAAAGCAAAAGATGAAAATTGGTTATGGAATTTGAGATTTGGACATCTCAACTTTGGAGGTCAAATTTTGTTGCATAGGAAAGGAATGGTAAAGGGATTACTATTGATTGAGAATCTGGGCAGCCTATGTGAAGGCTGCATCTTGGGAAAACAACACAGAGAAATCTTTCGATCAAGAAAGAGCCTAAGGGCAAAGGCACCCTTAGAAATTTTCCATTTATATTTGTGTGGACCAATGCAAACACCATCAATAGCAAGCAGCCACTATATGTTGACTTTCATTGATGATTACACAAGGAAAACTTGGGTTTATTTCTTGAATATTTTTTTTTCTAAATTTAGACTAATTCTATTAATGACACAAAAAATTACATGGAGGCACTGGCCTTTATGGTACTGGCCCAACTATGGGGCATTCTCAGTCTAAGAGCCCGAACACTACCTGTTTTCCAAACATATAGAAAATTAGCCACCCACGTAGGGGAAACCGGCTCTTCAGTAGTCTCATATAACAAAATTAACAAAATTATCAAAAATTCATTATACTTAGGGGTAATCCAAACATTGGGAAAACAAAAGCTCAAAAAACTGCAAATCCTGAGCATGTGAAGAAACATGAGGAGAGGGAGGAGATTCTTCAACAACTAGGCACCTGTAGGCTTCCATATCTTCCTCCACCGTCTGATGATCATCCTTGGTCTCGAAGCTTCCATGTTTGTCAACCGCAACATCCTTGCCTTCGCTGCAAGGAGCCATCTGCTTCATGATGGCACGCAGAGAGTTTCCCTGGTTCATCTGATTAAAGAGGGGAAGAACAACAGAGCTAGAGGGCTCTTCTTTGAATTCCACAATGATAATGGTTGTGACGCAGGGGTAGTTCAAGGAGCCTTGAAAGTAGAAATGGGCAGTTTGCACCCGAGTCAGGGGATTAGTAGAGGTCGCACAGGTATCGGGGGAGAAAGCAAATCCCCTGTCAGAAAAAGGAGAGCCATGATGCCCACGGCCATGACAAATTCGGGCTGCAGGATAATTCCCATTGAAGTATTCAGATGATGGAGAGGAGGAGTTGGATGGAGATGAGCAAATTTTATGCTTTCCACTGCCCCGAAAACTTCCTCTCCTAACTATCTTGCAAATTAACTATCTTGCTTGTGACAATTCACATCAAGAGGTATACTTTGATAGGGGGGAATGGTTTACAATGTAATCAAGAAATCTAGCAAGATACACATCGAAGGATGGGTTGTAATTACTTGATGAATTGAATATTATTTTAACCTTACCTATAGGCAAGAATGGTTCGAAGAAGATCTCTGTTCGATTATGGTGTGAGTGTTTTCCTAATACATGTACAATTGTAAGGTGAAGGAGAACTTATCACATTCTATACTTTTTCTTCGACACATATCCAACTTACAAACTTATCACTTTTAAGTAGACAAATTTACTAGGTTTCCAATAGTATGTATAAACAATTGTTGTCCATTTAAAAATACATAGGAAGGAAGAACAATTTTGATTCTATAGTAAGATCTAAAGAGAAAGTCTTTCTCCTCTACAAAATGTGACATCTCTAATAAAAATAATATTAACTAAATCTTTTTACTACCAATAATAATATTTCGTTCTCATTATTTCATATATATATATATAATACTAAGTATTTTTAAAATTAGTTTTATATATAGAAAAATTGATTTAAAAATATCACAAAAATTTTAAATAAATTTAAATTTTTACTATTATTATCATTCGTTTATGGTTTATTAATTTATTATTATATTTTAGATAGATATATTCCACTCAATGATAGTGCCAACCTTTCCACCACGCATATTAAATATTAAATATATTCCAATCAACAAGTGTCACCCAATCAGTGTTATGGACATCCACACCTAGAGGAAAAACGCAAATAAAAAAAATCAGTTGTACTGAAAATATAAAAATAGAAAGTTATGGACTAGGATTGAACTGTATATTGACAAGTTTTAAAACGCTCAGTTTTAAAAAATATCATAAATTATAAAATAGTAATACTGAGTTAACAGATGGGGTAATTAACAAATTAGTTTAATGGATAGTGATTAAAAGATTGGTTAGACCTAAATTTGAAAACAACGGTCGAAAAAAACAAGCATGGCGAGCATGGTTTAATGGATGGCAATTAAAAGATAAAAAAACAAGCCTGACGAGCATGGTTTAATGGATGGAAATTAAAATATTGGTTTAATGGATAGTGATTAAAAGATTCGTAAAACCTAAATTTGAACCCAACGGTCCAAAAAAACAAGCGTAAATCTCACTAATGTCGTGGTCATTATATACTCGAGCGCCTGATGAATGAAGAATGAGAGGGATAACTAATTGTAATGAATGAAGAATGAGAGGAGGAAATTCACGAACGAAGAGGAAATTCACGAACGAGGAGGAAATTCACGAACGAAGAGGTGCGTGATGAGTTAGGAAGGCGAGGGATCGGTGACTGTGATGAATGAAGAATTAGAAGAAGATATTCACGAAAGAAGAGGAGATGCCTCATGAATTGGAAGGATCAATGATTGTGATGAATGAAGAATGAGCGCTGGAGGAAATTCAAGAACGAAGAGGAGGTGATCGAAATTTTTGCAGTCCCAAAAAAAAGAGTAGGGGGATGGACTGGATTATTTATGGAGATGGTAATTTTCCGTTTCCTTTAAATTGTTTGTCTATTTGTTTATAATTAATTCCACAGAAAAAATGGTTATGCAGCGAAAGGCTGTAGGTGATTGAGTAATTTTCTGTTCCTTTAATGTGTGTGTTTAATTCATTTTAGAGAGACATTTGTGTAACTTGACAAAATTTTTTCTCTCTTCAATCTACAGGTTAAGCATGGGTGTTCTTTCTCTCTCAAGCACTGTTATGTTAAGTTAAAGTTGTCTATCTTATTTAGCACTCCATAAATCTTCTGTATAGTGTTGTATGCATGAATTTCATGTGTAGTGTTGTGGTATAAATGTAATGTGCAATGTGTAGTGTGCAAATGTTTGGTTTGTGTGTCTGTGCATTTGTGGTAATTGAGAGAGAAAGCCCAGGCTCAGGAGATTCAATATGCACTGGTGGTTGAAGGGCCAACTAATGAAAAAATTATGCTTTCAGAGTGAGTTGGTGTGACTTTGTACTCATGGCAGTATTTTCTTGAATTATTTTTTAAATTCATTCCTCGATGGGTTGGGATTTTCTATACACGAGCTGGAGCAGAGTGTCCAATGCTTTTGGAGCAGAAGAGCTAGGGCAAGGTTTCAATGCTTTTGGAGCAGAGTAGCTTGAGCATCGTTTCCAATGCTTTTGCAGAAGAGAATGAGAAGTTTCGAGGGCTTTGCAACCACCAGTTTCCACAGTTTCAATAGCGACAGAAAGATTAGGTTAGTATTCTTTGTGAATGTCCTTGTTCTCCCCTGTTTCTTGTTTCTTGTTGCACTTTACGAATATCTCTATGATATATTTACAGAACATGTTCATTGTAGAATAGTTACGCAAATTGAAACAAGTTTAGTCATCTCTGTCGGTCTGTGTTCACATCTGCGTTGAGGATGTTGACATGAGGATGTTGACATGTGAGGTGTTGGGTGGTTTTCCATGTAACAAGTCATGTAGCCATAAATATTTTTGGATATTGACCCAGTTGTCTCTCCAAACCCCAATTCAGCTCTTCCTTTTGTCATTTAATGCCTCCAATTGTCCTATATCCATAATAGTTCCATAACCAGATGAATCTGGAGTTTCTTAAATAGTACTAGCACCAGTCATGGAACCACTCATTTACGTAAAACTACCATTAGCTTCTCCTTGAGTAGCATATTATGGGTGACTATATTTAGCAGGAGATTGAGAAGGTGGTTCATTGAGTTGGGAGGCACCGCTCAAAGCCTTACACTGCAAAACCCTACAGAGTGGGATATACAGATTTGTGACAGACTGAGCCCTCTCTGTTGATAATTGTGCAATTTAGAACTGACAGCAAGAAGAAACCCCGGAAATTCCTGCGTAGGGCTTATATGGAAATAAATGTTTGCTACATAACATGCATATCTACATAGCTACATTCACGGGATTGATTTATTTATATTATGTACATAATTCCATTAGCATTCACCAGATTGTTTTATTTGTATTATGTAATAAATTCAATTTTACACCTAGCTTGACCCTAATTTTGCTATGGGTTATAACGGATTCCCACTGTGATGCTTAGTGGAAGGAAATTGAACATAGGAGCGCAATTTTTGTTGCCTTGTGAATTGATTCCAGTGGTTCATATTAAATTTCAACGATATTAGTGCGTTGCATTCGGTTGTAATTGTAGACAGTAAATTTCTAAAGTTTTAGTGGACGACAATGTGCAATTTCCAACAATTAGTCAGTTTATGCCTATTTACATGCATAACATGGGACAAGTACATGTAAAAGTTTAGTGTGATGTTTAGTAGAAGGCAATACTAATTCGGTTTTGATAAGTTCAATCTATGAGCTATGCCAATTAGTAGTTTTTAATGTGAGTTTATTGGAAATTGTATAGGATAAATGTTGAAAGGCGTGGTTAGTAGTGAAGAGAAGGTCATAAGTAGTTTTGAGATGAATCCAAAACATATGCAATAGTGGACAATCGGAATGTCATGATGATGAGATCAAACAATGATACAACTTTGACAACGATCCCCTAAAACAAGTTTCAGGTAATCAAAAGATTCTTTTTTCCTCTCTCTTGTTTATTAATTACATTAAGAAGTTTTATTAATTATATATCAACCTTTATTTTTTCTATTAAATTTACACTGTAACATTTATTTTTACTAAAAAAATATATTTATATTTATGAAAATATATGTTAATGGTTATTCATTATTTTATTTTATATTTTAATTTGAAAAGTAAGGATAAAATTTTTCATTCCTTATGCTTGTTGTGCCATTTTCTGACCAAGAAGACATAATATTTCCTTCGAGCCCAAACAGAGTATTAGGTAGTGAATATCCATACCTTACCCCACCCTAGAGTTAGAACCCCGTAGATTTGGAATTTTATTTATTCAATTTTATTAATAAAAGCATGCTATTGTTATAGAAGTTAAAAGTTACCAAATGTGTTTTTTTTAATTATTTATTTTCAATATGTTAAATTTTATTGTTATTATATTAAATTTGTTAATTATATTATATTTTGATAGCTTTATTTAATAATATTGTATTAATGTTTTTTTCTTGATCTTTATATATAATATACAAAATATATATATTTTTTTAATAATAAATTTAATTATGTTACAAGTTATTAGGAAGGATTTGTATTCTAACAATATCATTTCAGTGTTTTATGTTGCAGAAAATTTATCAATGCCGAAGTTGTTCTTGAGTGAGTAGTTCTTGAGTGAGTCTGATTTGTGTTCCTTCTGTTCATAGTTTTCATGACCTTTAGTTTTTATAGTAACTCCAATATGCAAAAACATAAATATACCATGTTATTATAATAATAATTTATAAACATGTTTTAAACATCTTCCCAATATACACACAAATCACAAAATTACTTTTATTCACATAAATCATTTAACATTTTTCAATGTTTTAAACATCTTCCCCATATACACACAAATCACAAAGTCACTCTTATTCACTTAAATCATTTAAAATTTTTAAAATGTTTTAAACATCTTCCCCATATACACATAAATGGAAAAGTCTCTCTTATTCACTTAAATCATTTAAAATTTTTACAATGTTTTAAACATCTTCCCGATACATTGCACAAAAATGACAAAATGAATCTTATTTACATAAATTATATAACAATTATAACCTAAATTTATTTATATTTTAAATTTTTTTTTTTTTAAATAAGATTTTGATTTGGTTTTGATTTTATTTATTTATATATTTTTATTATAACTATGTTATTATGATATTTGAAGTATACTATATTTTTCCTTCTTTTCATATATATATATATATATAAATAAATAAGTATATTTCAATATTTTTATTGATATTTTTATAAATTTAAATAAAATACTAATATATATTTTTAGAGTGTTTGCAAATATTTAAATATTTTTATTATTTATTTGTATGAATTTATTATATCTAAATTTTTATGTATTGGTTTTATTATTTATATACAATAAATATATATATATTCTTGAGTGCTTGCTTACATATATAAATTTATGAAAGTATTTTGGTTATAATGTATGTTTTGGATTTTTTATTTTGTATGTATATGAATGCATTGTTTTGAGAATTGAAATAGTGTCTTTATTAGCTGCATTGTCATAGTTAGAATATATTTGTTGTGTTTTTTATTTTTGAATTTATCAATGAATGAGATGTATACTTCTATATGTTGTGTGTGAATGTATTATTGAGATTTTTTGCATTATTTGTATGCACTTGTTTGAATTGTTTACTCTTCTATGTTGATGAATGTCTCATTTTGCATGCTTTTGACTATTCTTTCATTGTTTATTTGTATGTATATCTGTGTATTTCTTGAGTATGCCTTGAATGTTAGAGTAGCGGTTTTAGTGTTTTTATGTATATAAATTTAATTATTTTTAAGAGTTGGTTGTATTATCTTGGATGTTTTTCAGTATTCCTTCTTTATTTTCTTTGTGTGTGTATCTTTTTAGTATTCTTTCATATGGATATTATTTACTTGTATGTGTATGAATGTATTATTTGTTGTATTTTTATGAGAATTATTTTACTTTGTATGTACTTGTTTGAATTGTTTACCTTTCTATGTTGATGAATGTCTGACTTTGCATGATTTTGACTATTTGATTTTGAATATTCTTTCATTCTTTATTTGTATGTATATGTGTGTATTTCTTGGGTATGCCTTGAGTAGTGGTTTTAGTGTTTCTATGTATATACATTTAATTATTTTTAAATTTTGGTTGTATTATCTTGAATTTTTTTCAGTATTCCTTCCTTATTTGCTTTGTGTGTGTATCTTTTCAGTATTCTTTTGTATCGATATTCTTTACTTGTATGTGTATCAATGTATTAGTTTTCGTATTTGTATGAAAATTATTTACTTGTATGAGCTTTATATGTATATGAATCAATTATTTGTTGCAATTGATGTGTCTTGTTTACATGTATTCATTGTGTGCGTATGAATCTACTCTTTGCTACCTTTGTATGTGACTTATTTACTTGTATTTTTTGTATGTGTATGAATGCCTTCTTCATGTGTATATGAATATATTATTTGGTAATGTGTATTATTTCCTTGTATTCTATGTATGTGTATGAATGTCTTCTTCATGTGTGTATGAATCTACATTCCAACATGTCTTCTTTATTTGTATTCTTTGTATGTGTATGAATATATTCTTCATGTGTATGAATACATGTATTCATTGTGTGTATATGAATCTATTCTTTCCTACCTTTGTAAGTGACTTATTTACTTGTATTTTATGTATGTGTATGAATACCTTCTTTGTGTGTATATGAATATATTCTTTGGTAATGTGTCTTATTTCCTTGTATTCTATGTATGTGTATGAATGTCTTCTTCATGTGTGTATGAATCTACATTCCAATGTGTCTTCTTTATTTTTACTCTTTGTATGTGTATGAATATATTCTTCATGTGTATGAATCTATTCTTGGCTACATTCCTACATGTGTCTTGTTAACTTGTGTTTTTTGTATGTGTAAAAATGTATTCTTCATGTGTATATGAATCTATTCTTTTCTACATTTGTATGTCTTCTTTGTATGTGTATTTGTAGGAATCTTTCTTTATTACTATTGTATATATATTATTTTCATGTAAATATATTAGTGTGATATGTGAGAATATATTTTTTTAATTTTTATTTATATGATTATAAATATACTATCATTATTTCTACGTATTAATATATTATTTTGAATATTGATTTATAGATATATTAGTTTAAATAATAACTTATAAATATATTAGTTTAAATATTTTTTAAATTATTATTATTATTATTGTTGTTGTTGTTGTTGTTGTTTTTTTTATTGTTTTATTTTTCTTTTATTGATTTTTTAATTAATTTATTATTATTGTTATTGTTATTATTTATCTTTTTTCTATCTAAACTTTGATAATTTTAAATTGGAAAATAATATACTTATTGCAATAACAGTAAAAAAGAAATAATATTATCCCACAAGTTACAACTCAATCAACCATTATCATGTTATAAAGTATCATGCAAATCATGAAGCTAATAAGAAAAAGAACAATAAAATAACATTTATAACAACATTTCCCCGATGTGGGTGTTGAATAGCGGGTCATCGGTGGAGGTGTTGGAGAGCAACATGTGGTATTGCCACTTGCAAGCACCTGATCATTGTAATCCTCCCATAAATTTGATAGCAGGCGATGATATGATGTCTTCTCCTCCCTCCAAAGCTTCATTTTATACTGCGTGATTGCCGGCTTCATGACTTTGATGCTTGCCGACTTCTTCAGGTACAGCTGCCTTTAATTCTCCTTGCTTTTATATCCTAAAACATCTTTGATCCCACATTGTTACGCAATCGCCTTCGCAACACGTTATCACCACCATGACGCGGTCACCGCTCCCACCATTTCGACCCCTGCCTCTTAACACGGTTCTTATTGCCTACCCGCCATTCTCCTCTTCGCCATCTGGGTCTCCCGACGTAATTTAGGTTATCACTAAAATTCCCATGAGCAGAACCATGATCATCGTGTGGTCTTGTTGCGGTGTAGAGCGGTAGCGATGAAGAAGGAAAGACGATAAATGATTTCTCACGATGTTAAGTGGTATGGAAAAGCGATACTTCGATAGCAATCGTTAGGCTTATTTGCCATCAATAAGAAATAAGAGCGATTTGCCGATTCGATAGTACAGCAGTCGCACATCACAAAAACGTTATAGTGGTATTTTGAAGGCATAAATGCTTTTCAACAAAGCTCACCAGAAGCATAAGCGAGAAATCAACGTCTGTCTAAGTACAGTGCCATAGGTATTTATTTATTTTTTTTCTTGGTGTCTTTGCCTATTTATATAAATTCCACTAGTTCATCTTAGGTTTTCTCATTCTCAACCCATTTGAATTTAAGTTAGGGTCAAGAAGTATTAACCCTTTTTATTTATTTATTATAGTATAACCTTTTCAACCCTTTTTATTTATTAATTATAGTATAACCTTTTCAACTCTCATTTTAGACATTTTTATATCTAAAAATCTATATATAAAAATTGTGAGAATATTAATTTGCCCTTTAGGCACCCATATACTTAAACCCAATAGCAAAATCGTGATCAAATAGTCCATTCAGCGCTTTATATATAAAAATCTAAATACAATAGTCCACGTAGACATTCTTATATATAAAATCTTGATGCGATAGCCTACGTAGACATTTATATGTATAACATCGGCCAACAATAGTACGCTGTCATCGCAATGATTTAGTATGCCACGTAATGGTTTTATGTATCTGCCCACATGTATATCGGCGTTGTGTATGTATATCCTCATGTATAATTACCCATTATGAAACCTACAGTTTTTCATACTTGTTGTTAAGCCGTTTTATATTATTCCTTACGTATGGTTGAGGAATCGATTTCCGATCAGTGAGATCGATAGGTTTAGTTCGGAATACCTCGTCCACGTAACCGTGATATTGATCAAACCCTAAACTGTGTGGTTACTCACACGTTAATGACATGTACTTACACGCGCCGAAGACTTTCGATTTCAGGTTTATATGTGACAGACGGTTTTCTTGTTGTGCTAACGTTGTGTGTTTGAGTATGAAAAGATTGTACAATTCAGAAAACCGTCATTTGGCTGGGAGAGGTGCACGCGTCTTCCCCTCCGTCGCCATAAGCTTTCAGACTGTAGATTAGCGTGCCTCTGGTTCATGACTGGGACAATTCGATTCAACATTCGTACCACTTCTCCTGAACTGGAAACACATTTCATCAACAGATGGATAGAGGAGATGGAAAGGTCATTTCGGTAAGGATGAATTCGCCGGAAACCTGTTTGCCAAGTACCATGAAAAACTTAAATAATATTAAACTTATCAATTGGTACCAAGGTTGCTGGGCAACGTGATTCTTGAAATCCCCCTCGGGATTTTTTCAAAACGCGGGGTCGCTGCATCAATTCCTGAACTGGTTCACATGTACGTTGGTTGATTTCATCCTAGGGTTCCTGGTTCTCATTATAATCCCTCCATTGTCCAGGATTCCTTACTGTTCTTCTAGCTCCTTTTTATTTTGTTTTATTTCTTCCAAGCCTCTCGGCGTTTAGTTATTCGTGGGTTCCCTTTTACATAGAATGAATTCTTTTCCCTATTTTGTCCAGGCACGGTGATTTGGTTGTGTTTTGTTTTTGTAAGCTGTTCTTATGATGCTTTTCACGGTTGCTGCGCGACCTCGTGGCAGGTTCCAGATTTCAAGTTTGTTTACCGCGACGCAAGCTCGTTTACGTGCCTGCAGGTTTCATCACTGGTGGGTAACTCTTTTTCTCGTTGGATATCTTCCCTACTCTCTACTTGCTAACAAATTTATCTACTCTTTTCTCAGTCGTTTTATGGCACGGTGGTGATCGTTCATTTTTTTTTCTTCATGGTTTGTATGAATATTCTTTGCGTTTACCTATACGCCCCCACTAACTCACTTTTACGGCGATCCTGGGGTACAGGTTGCCCATGAACCGATTCTTCAAAGAACGATTGGGGCGCAGCTCCTGTTGCCGAGGATCACAATTTTTTTTCCATTTATTCCCGTAAGTTGGCTGAGGGTTCGGCCTCCGTAGTTGTAAGAAAGGGTCAAGGGATTTAGTCATATCGACGTTGTGGCCCCATAGGCAGTTGGTTGTCATTTCATTACTCTTCGGCTATCAGCTGAAGAAGACTCTATTTAGTAGCATTTCTACTGTAAGACGTTTTTCATTCTAGATTATTCCTCTGTCGAACGCAGGTTGACTTCAGGTTAATTTGTGCAGGAGTGCTCCGCCATTTTTCCAAACCTATTACGCCTTTCTCTCTCTGGTTTATTTCTGTGATTTATGTTTATAAAATGCAGTATTAGTTTGTCTTTCACGCCTGAAAACCCTAGGTATTCATTTAAAATGATGTTACAACAATAAGCGCTCTGTTTTAATAGCACTGGTAACTGATCGTAATTTAAATTTCCGAACCATAGTTTAAGTTAACGTAGCAGGATTTTTTTTTTTAAGTTACAGGAGATAACTAGTTCCATGCCTCAGTGTAATATTTTTCCTCGAATTTCTAACCACCACTGTTATGGCGATCCTTATCACTCGAAGGTTCTTGCCGCATTTGAAATTCTGGTTAATAGCTATGTTTTACCCGCATATTGTAACATACCCCGATAACCTCGCAGGAAAAATGCATGGAGTTAGGACTTTTTTTCAACATTTACGAATGTGTAACCTTATAAATTTCTTTATATATTTCTGCATTAACCATTTAAATACCCATTATCATCACTTAGAGAAATATTTAGCAAAAATCATAGTGAGTTACACAAACTACTAATTGCTCTTGTTGTAGTACATTAACTTAAATTTCTTCTATAATCTATGCATCGATCCCATGATAATTTTAATTCAATTAGTAGATCAATGTAATTGATAATATCAACGTCATCATGAAAGAAATTAACATCATCAAAACGACACAATTAACAATCACATAAATAGACACCGATATACCCCGGAAACCCCCGTAGGGTGAAAACCAACAAACGTTTAATTTTATTATTAAACGCTCGTGAGGGTTGTCACCCCTCACTCAATGGTTATAAGGGAGTCCATCCCTTGACCATCGTAATAAAATTTACATATAAAAATAATCTTAAAACGAAACATAACTAGATATAAGTTATTACAATCATCATGATACCATTTACCTATCAATCATCAATTCTATTTTATATTTAGATTGTTTCCTTCGGGGACTATCAGGTAATTGGAACTACTAAACCTCGCATGGAATAACAAATCTTTATCTTCCACAATGTTAAACTTGAAATTTCCTTTTCTTCAAGTCATCCTTCTTTCCCGCTACTTTCGTCGTCAAGACACTTGATATCATGATTAGATAAAATATTAATAAACCAATAATCAATCTCTATTTGTGACACTTCAACAAATATTTGTATGCATTTATAAAACATAACCACATTGACATTAGTTTCCTTATTTAACATCATTTCACATGCATTAGTAACAAATAAATCCATATCAAGCATCCTCTTTCCACCAAACACTAATAAAATCTTGCATTCACTTTCCTATTATTTCCAAAAGAAAGCTAACATACTATATACAACATCATATACGTGAATGCATAACAATATTTTCAAGATAACCATCCCAACAAGCAATTTCTCTTTTTTCCTACCGTATGTTTTCTTTTCAATATGGATTAATGTAATATGTTATAATTATGCAGCGGAATACATGTTCTTTCAAAAACATATTTTCCACCCAAGACATATTCATAATGGTTACTATGTATAACAATGCCAACTCTATTTCAAACAAAGTTAACATACAAGTTATAGTTTTGCATGCAATAACATATCTGTTTCTTCCCGCATGTAAAACATATATTTCTTTCCAAAAGAAACCAAATAAATATTCTTTGGTGAAAAATAAACACATTTCTTTCAATATCAAACGCATACCACTTATCATTTCATGTATGCAAGTACATTTCCTTCAATTCAAAAGATATAACCAATAAATATGCATAATATTCTCCCAATATAAATAATTAGTGGCTAATCCCTTTAGTTTAAAAAATATATATTATTTTCCAAAAGTAATGTTAACACAATAAATATTATGTGATTGCATCTTCCTTTTTCTCTAGAAATCTAATACTCAAAATATATTTTTCCATGCATGCAAGTTATGTTTCTCTAAATAATCTTACATAATAAAGCATGTGATTACTCTTTTTCCTCTCTAAGAATCTAATCCAATAATGCATACAAGGATATATTTTTATCTTCTATTCATTTTGAAGAGTTTTAACACAATAATTATTTCCTCGCATACAATTATGCAATGTTCCAAATGGGAAAATATAAAGTTCAAAGAGGTAATATCTTAAGATAATTCTAACACCATGGAATCACAAAAATATGGAATTAAACCAATAGATCTAAAATGTAGATAGACCAAGTAGCATTTATTTAAATGTATCAATTCTTCACAAGAAGGCAAATCCGTAGTAGCCTTGGCTCTATCTTACTATGTCTACAAGAATGGAACACAAAAAGTGTGGGAATGACACACTCATCTTAGATTTTTCTTCGCTCTTAGGAAACTCAGATTCTATAGATCAACAATGTATCCAAAAGAGAAGTAAAACCAACCAAGGAAGAAGCGCTAAACTCCACTGTGAAAATCAGTAATAGGCTCAAGTGACATATCAGAGTACAAGCCGTTGTGAAAAAATAATGTAGAACAGTGGCCGGGTTCCCTTATTTTAGGGTCATGTCATACCTCAAGAAAAGTTTCGGCAAAAATAAATGAGTTTAGAGGCTTTAAGATCTCCCATTAATCAACATTAAATAAAATCGCCTAAAGGAGAGAGTTGGTAAATAGAGAAACCGTCCTTTAGAAATTGTAAATACGACGTACACTAGAAATCAGCCATTACACTACAAGAAGGTAGTATGCACCAAGAAATCAGATCTATAATCAAGTTCCTTTGTAGAAGTATTACCTTATCAGAAGCAGACAAGAATCCTTCAAAAAATAATAGTTATAAACAATTGGAAAAGTCATAAAGACTTGACAACATTTTATATGAGGAGCTTCACCGATGTAGGTTAATATTCAGATCTAAATCGATATATGGCTGAAAAATCAGATCCATACCAGATCTAGAACTACTCAGCCTTCTAAACAAGATACCCCCTGGGGTTTTATCAAAATAATGCAAAGCAACAAGGTAGATCTCTGCTTTAATACACCCGAAATTTTTATTGCAAACAACTCAATCATTATATAACTAGTGTTCCATATGCAAACAAAACAGACATTAAAATATATGGTTACTCATCTCTTTGAGTGGCTTCGAAATACTCTCTTCCTCTTCCTTAGCTCATTCTATTCTCCCATTTTCCTTTCTATTTCTCTCATGGGATTATAATAAAAGATAGAATTAATTAAAATGGAATAGATTTTATAAATCATAAAAGTATTCCAACTTTTTTCTAAAACTGTTAAAAGAATCATCCTTTCAATCATAAAAGCATTCAAGCTTTTCTAAATCCTAAAAGTATTCCTACTTTTCTAAATCATAAAATAACTTTCATATTTTCTTTTAAATTTACAAAAGCATTCCGAAATTTTTCACCCACAAAGCAATCCATATGTTTCCACAAATTCCCGATTTTTCCTAGAATCAAAAGCATCTACAAATCCCTCATGCTTTTATTTTTAAAGGTAGATTTTCTTTTTTCCTTGAGAAAATATCGCTATCCATACTTTTTCCAAATCTATTACTCATTATTTCTAAAATCCATAAAATATACCAACTTGGAAATATATAATTTATTTCATGGAAGAATATAAATTATTATAAATAAAATAATTAAGAAATAATTTTCCACATTCTTATAACTGTCAATACAAGAATATTCTTCATTTAATATCAATATAATAATTAATAATATTTAATTATTTAATAACCCTCATTTTATGAGAGTTTTTATGGTGGCTTATGCGAGGGATATTACAAACTCTCTTTCAAAGAGAACATCGTCCTCGATGTTCTTCTCTTGTTGGAACATTAACTTTTAATTTTCATTTCCAATTATTTAGAAATGTAGCATTACCTAAATCCTACATTTAAGAAACTCGTGAGCACTTAGCTCTTTAATCATCAAAATGATAAGAAAACCTTCTATCAAGTGCACATTGCATTTTATTTAGGAGTTACACTAGTCTTTCTCTCCCACTAGTGTTTTGCAAATTATTGTCTTTCTCTCCCATTTCCAGTGTTTTTGCAAATTATTGTATTTCTCTCCCCACAATAATTTCAATCCAACTAAACCCTGCCCAACTTCAACCATTATGTTAATATTTCCTCTTTATTATTTTCTCCTAGGGATTTTTAGAGACTTTTTAGGGAAGGTCCATGTTGAAATTAACCAATAATAGTTTTCCATGTGCTCATAAAGAAGTCTTCTAAAACTTTCACGTCTCCCATCCCCGCCTTCTTATCCGCATAACATTAACTCGGTATACTCTACTTTTACGTACCTAATTTTTTCAATAATCAATTTCACGTCTACTTTTATCAAGACTTTAATTTCTTTAAAATTTCATACATAATTTTGGTATTATAAATATTCCCATGAGAAATGTATTAACTCTCACCTTAATATCAAATAACCCAAATGTATCGTATATTTATATGTGTGTATATAAACATATACTCATTTGTATTTTCCTTGCAGACTGCTTTTCGTAGTTTTGTCCAACTCTAACATCAATTTGTCCCTTTCTAACTTTTTCAAATAGCAAGCTTCTTTTATATACTTTCTAACCTCTATAATTATAAAATTTCAGCATCTATGTATAGACATTCACATATACATCTATCTATTCGCTAACCTTTTCGTCAACTACTTTTACAATAGCTATCGAAAGTGGATAAGACGCTCTTTTCCCGCATTTTAAATATGTTTACAATCTTCACCATACTTTTACCATATAACAATAGCTATTCTCTTATGTTATTTACATTTATCAAAGATACTTGTAATTCTCGGGTGCATATTACAACTCTTCCCTTTTGGATCGTATCATTGCCTCGCCACTGCTTAAAAAAACTTATACACACAGCAACTCCATTTTCATTTTAGAAGATGCTAAGCTACATCCGTACATTTGTTATTAGATTTGACATTCGTAAAATCTATCATCTCTAACTCTCATTACCATACTTATCCCCTAATCCAACCATTTGTCCCCGCTATTAACCCATCGATTTTCAGCCTAATAGCTCTAATTTGCAATCGTATGAGGTACCGAACAAACAATTGGCGACAAATTTGCATAAGAAATAATAACATAATGATTCATATAAACTTTGCATAAGAAATCATAACATAACAATTCATATAACCTTATAAAAAATCACAGAGAATCAAATCATGCATGTATACCGACACTATGACCGCCTCCTCCCAACCTTAGAGTTCGGTTTTATCTCCGTAACTCACCCCAGCTCAGATCCTCCAAGAAACGTACCACCAATCATTTTGCTGCCTTATTTAAGCTATGCTCTCCCCAAATCCTCGTTTCCAATTTCGCGCTCCGAGACTTCGTGATGCTTTTATTCCCGTTTGCCCTGTGCTTCCCTTATTTAGGGACTTTAAAGCTTCTTTCTCCGTTCACTTTTCCAAACCTTTTTACCTCTTCCCAACTATTTTCCTCATCATTGGGGAATTTAGATTTTTCCTCAAAATCTAAATTAGAAATAACTTCTTTTCAAGGATTTTTGAAAGATTTTGGGGAAATTATTTACCTTTTCCATAACCTCATGGATTAGCATGTGATCTCAATTTCTCATTTGGTCATACAGCATACACAATATTTTATTTATTTTTCATAAATAAATAATTAACCACATCCACACAATAATTATCCATTGGGGTCCACTCCCTTTGGATTTATGTTCAAATGTCTAATTTGAAAAGTATAGAACTTGGGGGTGTTACAAAAACTCTAGAGTTATTTCCTAATACCCCAACTAAATTATTCATTAACTCAACAATAAAATAAAATATTACCCTCTAATACATCAATCACATCATAGCCCATAGCCATTGAATCCAATAAAAATTCAATGTCTAAAAATAGTCAATGTCTACAAATCCACCTAATTACATAATTTTCCATTGCATATTATCAATAAGGCAAAGGAACATTTATGTACACCATGCATCTATACTTGACCCACAACATGGGGTCCAAAATTTGTCAAAGCACATTGACAACAATTCATCGCATGTAATATAGGTGGTATACATTCAAAATTTCCACATAATAATAATAATCATGTAGCTTAGAAAAAGACATTAACATATGTTGCATACCATAGCATGATACTTTATTTAAGGTCTCACCTTAGCAGCCCATCAATAGCTAGAGAACTAACAAATTTTACTGACAATAGGACACAAAATGTGATTCTTTTTTTTTTTTTTTTTTTTTTTCGCTTACCATTAGCTTGCAACCATATAAGCGACAACCATTGAGGAATTTTGTGAAAATAATTTGCAATCATGAAATCTACAATCACTCAGAGACTTATTTTCAAATAGTATGCAAGCATGCAATCTACAACCAATTCGACATTCCATCAAACAATTTTCAAGCATGCAATCTACATCCACGGGAGAATTTTAACAACAATTTGCAAGCATGCAATCTATGGTGGATAAGGCATTATTCCAAATAGTTGGCAAGCATACAATCTACTACCATTGAGGGACTAGTTAGCAGATGAAATAAATTTCCATAAATATGTTTATACTCTCATAGAGATAGTAAAAATAGAATTTTCGTGGAACATCATGAATCATCTTAATATCATCAATGGTAAAATTTCTCGCTAATAACAGAACCAACAATCTCAACAACGTCTAACTGTGAAATTTGACCAAATTATGGATCCATTTCTAAACATAACTTTTTCTTGAATCACCATGGGGGTTACATGATCTCAAGGTATGAAAACCCCTTGATATTAAAGATTAATCACATCCAAAACTTCCATGGATGAAATTTATTAAAAATACAAACCGTGGATCTCAATTACCACTTTTTGTCGAACACATTGAATGCAAACTTTCCTCTACAACTCTAAATGAAGAAAGAGAACCCACAATTATGCTACTATGATTTTTTCATTGAATTTAAGTTCACTATGTGAGTTCTATTTCACTCGTTGCTTATTTTTAACAACTAAAGAATTTCGTTCAAGTATATATATTTTTTGTTTTCAACATTCCATCACACTCTTCGGTATCAAACCCAAATTTATATTATTTAAATTATCACACCAACCATACATGTATTCATTATTTATAGGTAGTGCATGATAACTTTAATGTTTTTCCATTTTTTTTTCTTATGCACCATAATAATTTTTCACATTATGCATGCAAAGGTTGGTAATTAATCTACACTATAAACAAGTGAGTGCTCAAGATGGTTCATAGGTACAATAGAAGTTTTATTGTCTTTTTATCCACATCCATATAAAAATTTGATGAGCACAACTTTTAAAGAAACATTATAAATGTCTACTCTTTCATGCAATTATTAATCATGCAACATGCATCTCATGTTAATCGTAGTATACTACAAGTTTAATTAAAATCATACCTCGAGATGATGCCCACTAGCATCATACCTCTACTTCCTTGTGACATAACGATTCCCAAAAGGCGCCGTGTTGTGAACTCTTTGCTTCCGATACCATTTGTAACATACCCCGATAACCTCGACAGGAAAAATGCATGTGGAGTTAGTAATTTTTTTTCAACATTTACGAATGTGTAACCTTATAAATTTCTTTATATATTTATGCATTAACCATTTAAATACCCATTATCATCACTTAGATAAATATTTAGCAAAAATCCATGTTGAGTTACACAACCATTAATTGTTCTTGTTGTAGCATATTAACTTAAATTTCCTCGCTATAATCTATGCATCGATCCCATGATCATTTTATTTCAATTAGTAGATCACCTAATTGATAATATCAACGTCATATCATGAAAGAGATTAACATCATCAAAACGACACAATTAACAATCACATAAATAGACACCGATATACCCTGGAAACCCCGTAGGGTGAAAAAACCAAGAACGTTAATTTTATTGCGCATAAAACGCCGTCGTGTTGTCACCCCTCACTCAATGGTTATAAGGGAGTCCATCCTCGAATTACCGTAATAAAATTCATATATAAAAATAATCTTAAACGAAACATAACTAGCTATAAGTTATTACAATCATCATGATACCATTTACCCACGAATCATCAATCTCTCGTCTTTGTAGTATTCGTAATCGTTTCCTTCAAAGGGATCACTTCGTGCAATTGGAATCACGAACCGTATGGACTAACAACTCTTTATCTTCCACAATGTTAAACTTGAAATTTCCTTTTCTCAAGTCATCCTTCTTTCCGCTTATCACAAGACACTTGATATCATGATTAGATAAAATATTAATAAACCAATAACTTAATCTCTATTTGTGACACTTCAACAAATATTTGCATGCATTTATAAAACATAACCACATTGACATTATTTTCCTTATTTAACATCATTTCACATGCATTAGTAACAAATAAATCCATACCAAGCATCCTCTTCACCAAACACTAATAAAATCTTTACATGCACTTTCCTATTATTTCCAAAAGAAAGCTAACATACTATATAATAATACCGTGCATGCAAATGCATAACAATATTTTCAGATAACTATCCCAACAAGCAATTTCTCTTTTTTCCTACTCGTATGTTTTCTTTTCAATATGGATTAATGCAATAGATGTTATACTTACGCATGTGAATACATGTTCTTTTCCAAAATATATTTTCCACCCAAGATCTATTCATAATGGTTACTATGTATAACAATGCCAACTCTATTTCAAACAAAGTTAACATACAAGTTATAGTTGTGCATGCAATAACATATCATTCTTTCCTACATGTAAAACATATATTTCTTTCCAAAGAAACCAAATAAATATTTCATGGAAAAACAAACATTTCTTTTCCAAGGGTCAAACACATACCACTTATCATTTCATGCATGCAAAGTGACATTTCCTCTCATCCAAAATATATAACCAATAAATATGCATAATATTCTCCCAAGATAAAGCTAATACCATAAATAATCCCTTTAGGTTGGACAAATACATGCTTATTTTTTCCCAAAAGTAATAACACAATAAATATTATGTGATTGCATCTTTCCTTTTCTCTAGAAATTCATTACTCAAAATATATTTTTCCCATGCATGCAAGCATATATGTTTCTCTAAATAATTCCATATAATAAAGCATGATTACTCTTTTTCCTCTCTAAGAATCTAATCCAATAATGCATACACAGATATATTTTTATCTTCTATTCATTTTGAAGAGTTTTAACACAATAATTATTTCCTTGCATACAATTATGCAATGTTCCAAATGGGAAAATATAGTTCCGTAGGGAATATCTTAAGATATTCCACTATGGAATCACAACATGGAATTAAACCAATCAGATCTAAACCGCAGATAGACCTGGCAGGCATTTACTAGATGCATCACCTCTACAAAGAAGGGTGAAATCCGTATATTTCCTCGCCCATTCCGTACTCGTCTATAGAAGAATGGTGGAACACAAGTAAGTGTGGGAATGACAAACTCATCTTAGAGTTTTCTCGCTCTTAGAACCCATCTACATCTAAACAATGGATCCAAAAGAGAAGTAAAACCAACCAAGGAAGAAGCGCTAAACTCCACTCTAAAATCGTAATAGGCTCAAGGAGGACATTGTATAAGGAAGTCAAAGGTGAAAATAATGAGAAATGCAAATGGGTTCCCTTATTTTATATTTGTGGTCATACCCTCAAGAAAAGTTTCATAAAAATAAATGAGTTTATAGGCTTTAACAGACTTATTAACTTCAGTTACTCAATGAAAATCATTTAAAGGAGAGAGAGTTGGTAAATAGAGAAACCGCCCTTAGAAATTGCGTGAAGCCTACTGGAAGACACTAGAAATCAGCCATTAGACTCATGTTATAGTATGGCATCAAGAAATCGATCTATAACTTTCAAGTTCCTTTCAGGAGAAGTATTGGATTTACTTGAAGCAAGAGCAAGAATCCTTCAAAAATAATATGTTAAACAATTGAAAACAAGAAAGAAGACTCTGACAACATTTTATATGAGGAGTCAGATGATGTAGGTTAATATTCGTATCTACAACCGATATATGGCTGGAAAAATCGCATCCATACCGCATCTAGAACATCATAAATTTTCCCTTAAACAAGATCCCCCCGGGGTTTTATCAAAATAATGCATAAATAAGTGTAGATATAGCTTTTAATACACCGAAATTTTTATTGCAAATAAATTCAATCATTATATAATCATGTTCCATATGCAAACAAAGATATTTTCAAAGGATATGGTTACTCATCTCTTCGATGCATGCTTGAAATACTCTCTTCTCTTCCTTGGCTCCATTCTCCATATTTTCCATTTTCCTTTCTATTTCTCTCATGGGATTATAATAAAAATAGAATTAATTAAAAATGTAATAGATTTATAAACTGCAAAAGTATTCCAACTTTTTTCTAAATCGTAAAAAGAATTCAATCTTTTCTAATTCATAAAATCATTCAAGCTTTTCTAAATCCTAAAAGTATTCCAGCTTTTCTTAAATCATAAAATAATTCCATATTTGCTAAATCATAAAAGCATTCCAAATTTTCTAAATCAAAAGCAATCCATAAAGCCTCCACAAATCTGATTTTTCCTAAATCTTAAAAGCATTCCATAAACTCTGCGTTTTTATTTTTAAAGGTAGATTTTCTTTTTCCTTATGGAGAAAAATATCACTTATCCATACTTTTTCCAAATCTATTACTCATTATTTCTAAAACTCAAGGAATATACTAACTTGAAATATATAGATTTTATTTTCATGGAAGAATATAAATTATTATAAATAAAATAATTAAGAAATACCCAATATTCTTATAATCAACAATTACAAGAATATTCTTCATTTAATATCAATATAATAATTAATAATATTTAATTATTTAATAACCCTCATTTTATGAGAGTTTTTATGGTGGCTTATGCGAGGGATATTACAAACTCCCCTTAAAAAGAAATACTGCCCCCGATGTTCTTCTCTTGTTGGAACATTAACCTTTAATTTTCATTTCCAATTATTTAGGAAAAGTAAAATAATACCTAAATCCTAATACTTTCATAAAACTCGTGAGCACTTATTCTTTAATCATCAAAATGATAAGAAAACTCTATCACATGCACATCGTATTTTATTTAGGTTACACTAGTCTTTCTCCACTAGTGTTTTTGCAAATTATTGTCTTTCTCTCCCACTAGTGTTTTTTAAAATGGTCATTATTTCTCTCCCACAATAATTTCAATCCAATTCAAACTCAAGTGGTATTTATCTCCAACCATTATGTTAATATTTCCTCTTTATTATTTTCTCCTAGGGATTTTTAGGAGACTTTTAGGGAAGGTCCATGTTGAAATTAACCACCAATAGATTTCCATGTTTAAAGAAGTCTTCTAAAACTCGTCATTAGCTCTCCCATCCCTTACCTTCTTATCCGCATAACATTAACCTATTATACTCTACTTTTATGCACATAATTTTTTTCAATAATCAATTTCACATTCACTTTCTATCAAGTTCCTTTTAGTTTCTCTAAAATTTCATACATCTTTACATTATAAATATTCCTGTTGAGAAATTTTATTTAACCTCACTCCTATCACCAACCTAGTCGATCGATATTTATATGTGTATATAAACATATACTCATTTGTATTTCACAGACCGTTTTTTCGTAGTTTATCCAACTCTAATAGATCAATTTGTCCTTTTCTTAACTTTTTCGCTTATGCTTTATAGACTTTCTAACCTCTATAATTATAAAATTTCATCATCTATGTATAGATATCTACATACATCTATCTATATTCGCTTAACTCCTTCGCTTCAACTACTTTTACACAGCTTTATATTGAAAGTGGATAGACGTTCTTTTCCCGTATTTTAAATATGTTTACAATCTTCTCCTTTTACCCATACTTTTACCACATAACAATAGGGCTATTCTCTTATGTTATTGTTAAGATTATTCAAAGATACTGTAATTCTCGTGCATATTACAACTTCTTCCTCGGGACCTGCATTTCTGTTGTTCATGTTTACCGTTTTGTTAAAAATTTCTGTTTATACACACAACTCCATTTTCATTTTAAAAGGCAAGAAGTTGCTACTCCTTGAGATTTGTTATTAGATTTGACATTCAGGAAATCATTATCTCTAACTTTATTACTACAAAGGGTACTTATCCTCGAATCCAACCATTTGTCCCCTCGCTATTAACCTACCGGATTTTCATTAATAGCTCTAATTTGCAATTTCATGAGGTACCGAACAAACAAATAATCTGTACCCGCATAAGAATAACCAACATAATGATTCATATAAACTTTGCATAAGAAACTACAACATAACAATTCATATAACCTTATATAAAAATTCATGATAAATCTCCAAATTTATGTATGCATACCGATACTATACCCGCCCCAACCTTAGAGTCACTATCTCCCCCGAACTCACCCCCGAGATGAGATCCTCCAAGAAATCGTACTAACCTCAACTGCTTCCGGAGCAAATTATTTAAGCTTATGCTCTCCCCAAATCCTCGTTTTCCACCCTGCGTCCAATTTCAGATGCTTCTATTCCCGTTTGCCTAGGCTTCCCTTATTTAGGGACTTTAAAGTTGCTTTCTCGCTTTTCCACCTTTTCCGTCTTTTTACCTCTTCCCAACTACTTTCCTCATCATTGGGGAATTTAGATTTTTCCCCAAAAATCTAAATTAGAAGAACTTCTTTCAAGGATTTTTGAAAGATTTTGGGGAAATTATTTACCTTTTCCATAACCTCATAGATTAGGCATGTGATCTCAATTTCTCATTTGGTCATAGTGCATACACAATATTTTATTTATTTTTCATAAATAAATAATTAACCACATCCACACAATAATTATCCATTGGGGTCCACTCTATCTATGTTCAAATGTCTAATTTGAGTGCCATAGAACTTGGGTATTAAAAAATTTGGAGAAAGGTTTCCTCAATACCCCAACTAAAGTATTCATTAACCTGGCAATAAACAAAATATTGCCCTATTACATCAATCCCATCATATAGCTTCCATAGCCACTAATCCCAATAAAATCACAATGCCTAAAAATAGTCAATGTCTACAACCACCTACCTATACACTTCATTGCATATTATCATTATGTACAATAAATATTTATGTACACCATATCTATACTTGACCCACAAATATGGGGTCCAAAATTTGTCAAAGCACATTTACAACAATTCATCGCATGTAATATAGGTGGTATACATTCAAAATTTCCACATAATAATAATAATCATGTAGCTTAGAAAAAGACATTAACATATGTTGCATACCATAGCATGATACTTTATTTATGGTCCTCCACCTTAGCAGCCACTGCTGTAGAGAACTAATAACCGATTGACAATAGGACACAAAATATGATTCTTTTTTTCTTTCTTTTTTCGCTTACCATTAGCTTGTGTCCATATATAAGCGACAACCATTGAGGAATTTTGTGAAAATAATTGCAATCATGAAATCTACAATCACCTAGACTATTTTCAAATATACATGCAAGCATGCAACTACAACCAATTCGACATTCCATCAAACAATTCTCAAGACAATCTCACATCCATTGAGGAATTTAACAACAACTTGTGCCACAAGGCACTTATGTAGACAAGGGCATTCTTTCCAAATAGTTGGCAAGCACACAAATACCACTACTGAGGGACTAGTTAGCAGAGATGAAATAAATTTCATAATATGTTTATACCTTTTCATAGAGATAGTAAACTAGAATTTCGTAATATCGTTAATCATAAATACATATCATCAATGTTAAATTTCTCAAAGTAATAACAGAACCAACAATCCCTACAACAACGTCTAATTGTGAAATTTGACTACCCTCACTATGAATCCATTTCTAAACAGAAAGAACTTTTTCTTAACTGTGAAGCCAGGTATGATCTCCTGCATAAAACCCCTTTAATATTAAAGATGAACTACATCCCAAAATCAATATGAAATTATTTAAAATACAAAACCTGGGATCTCAATTACCACTTTTGCCCACATTGAATGCAATTTTCCTCTGTAATCTAAATGAAGAAAATAGAACCCACAATTATGCTAGTATGATTTTTTCTCATTGAATTTAAGTTCACTATGTGAGTTCTATTTCACCAAGCTTATTTTTAACAACTGAAGAGTTTCGTTCAAGTATATATATATTTTCTTTCAACATTCCATTGTCCTCTTCAGGGTCAAACCCAACTTCTATATTATTTAGTTATCACACCAACTATACATGTATTCATTATTTACAGTAGTGCATGATAACTTTAGCCATGTTTTTCCATTTTTTTTTCTTATGCACCATAATACTCTTTCACATTATGCATGCAAAGGTTGGTAATTAATCTACACTATAAACAAAGTGAGTGCTAAAGATGGTTCATAGGTACAATAGAAGTTTTATTGTCTTTTATCCACATCCATATTAAAATTTCATGAGCACAACTTTTAAAGAAACATTATAAATGTCTACTCTTTCATGCAAAATATTAATCACGCAACATGCATCTCATGTTAATTGTAGTATACTACAAGTTTAATTAAAATCACACTCGAGATGATGCCCACTAGCATCATACCTCTACTTCCTTTTTGCATAACGATTCCCAAAAGGCGCCGTGTTGCAACCTTTTGCTCGATACCATTTGTAACATACCCCGATAACCTCGCATGAAAAAATGCATGGAGTTAGGACTTTTTTCAACATTTACGAATGTGTAACCTTATAAATTTCTTTATATATTTCTGCATTAACCATTTAAATACCCATTATCATCACTTAGAGAAATATTTAGCAAAAATCATAGTGAGTTACACAACCATTAATTGTCCTTGTTGTAGCATATTAACTTAAATTTCCTGCTATAACTATGCATCGATCCCATAATCATTTTAATTCAATTAGTAGATCACCTAATTGATAATATCAACGTCATATCATGAAAGAAATTAACATCATCAAAATGACACAATGAACAATCACATAAATAGACACCGATATACCCTGGAAACCCCGTAGGGTGAAAACCAGCAAACGTTTAATTTTATTATTAAACGCTCGTGAGGGTTGTCAACCCTCACTCAATGGTTATAAGGGAGTCCATCCCTTGACCATTGTCATAAAATTTACATATAAAAATAATCTTAAACGAAACATAACTAGCTATAAGCTATTACAATCATCATGATACCATTTACCCACAAATCATCAATCTCTGTCTTTATAGTCAGACTGCTTCCTTCAGGGGATCATTGTACAATTGGAACTACTAAACCTACATGGAATAACAACTCTTTATCTTCCACAATGTTAAACTTGAAATTTCCTTTTCTCAAGTCATCCTTCTTTCCTGCCATTGTTGTCGTGAGCACACTTGATATCATGATTAGATAAAATGTTAATAAACCAATAATCAATATCTATTTGTGACACTTCAACAACTATTTATATGCATGTATAAAACATAACCACATTGACATTAGTTTCCTTATTTAACATCATTTCACATGCATTAGTAACAAATAAATCACTATCAAGCATCATCTTTCCACCGAACACTAAGAAAATCTTGCATGCACTTTCATATTATTTCCAAAAGAAAGCTAACATACTATATAATAATACTGTGCATGCAAATGCATAACAAGATTTTCAAGATAACTATCCCAACAAGAAATTTCTCTTTTCACCTACTCGTATGTTTTCTTTTCAATATGGATTAATGAAATAGATGTTATACTTAAGCATGTGAATACATGTTCTTTTCCAAAAACATATTTTCCACCCAAGATCTATTCATAATGGTTACTATGTATAACAATGCCAACTCTATTTCAAACAAAGTTAACATACAAGTTATATTTTTGTGCATGCAATAACATATCTTGTTCTTCCTGCATGTAAAACATATATTTCTTTCCAAAAGAAACCAAATAAATATTTCATGGAAAAATAAACACATTTCTTTTCCAAGGGTCAAACGCCTACCACTTATCATTTCATGCATGCAAAGTGACATTTCCCTCTCATCCAAAAGATATAACCAATAACTATGCATAATATTCTCCCATGTGGAGTGATAAAAAGGTGTCTTTGTAACTCCTAATTACCTCACATTAATTGTCAACCCAGAGACGACTTTTTGTTTCAAGAGTGTACTCAGTCTGAGGCGGCTATTTACTCAAGAGTAATGTTTTGCAGTATAGTGCTTAAAATCCAAAAGTAAATGAAAGTTGGAAATAAAATCTACTTACAACAAAGCACTTTAAGACTTAAATCATGCATTCGGAAAAATAAGCAATGTATCAGTCAAGGGTCCAGTAACAATAACTCATCCCTTTGGAAACTGATGTAACCAAAAGTAACCAAGGAATAGATCATTAATCTGGGGACTAGACAGCAAATGCCAATGCCCACTACAGTTTCAGATCGTTCTTCACACCAAAGCAAAGATAATGCAAATAATAGGAAATGGAAAGCTGCCATTGAAAGTAAACTAGGAAAGCTCTTTAAAAGCAAACTATTGCAATTAATCAACCAAACTAAACAGCGAAGTAAAGAACATGAAACTGTAAAGCATTACGATTCAAAGAAATAGGAACTAAATCAAACCATCACACGACGGAAATTGGAAAGATATGATACAACAGCAGCATACTCCACCAGAGGCTGGGCGCTTAGCCGCCAGCGGATGCTGCTGGGCTACTTCAGATCAGGTGAATGAACAACAACCCTTTTATTTATTCATCCTCAAATTGTGAAATCATTACAACAGCAAAAGCTTTGAAGATTACAATGGCAATGCAACAATCCCTATCCTATCATGAATAATCCATCTTCATTCTTGAATCTCTAAGTCTGAATCCTCAATTCCATCATTCGAATCCATCCCGAATCATCCTCAAAGTCCTTCTCCCTCTCTGATCTCTGTTCCGATTTAAATACAAAGAGAGCAGAGAGTGGTTACAATAGAGATAATTACAACATGATTCTATTACAAAATTGGTTTGCTTCTAACCATTTGATCAACAAGAACAAGGCGAATTTGGCTTTGCAGCTGAGATTTGGAGGACGGCCGCAACAACAAATCTAAGAAAATCATGCTCAAAGAACCCTGCGTTTCTCTTAGTACAAGCCGAATTTGGGCAAACCGTTCTTTGATAAAGTTAATTGGGTCCGTTCTGGACAAAACCCATGTTCCGGATTTTCCAGATTCTTCTTCATTTGCTCATAATCTCAACCGCACAATCGTCACTTCTTATTCCAGCGAATTTCTGAGTTGGCACTTTTAATGATCAAATCTTCAATCTGAAAATTATCTTGGAGGCTAAGAATGGTGAATAATGTTACAACTGATTTATTAAAACTATCATTGATAAAATCATACATAATCATCAATTTATTAGAAATAAAGGAGAATAAATAATATTCATTCATAAGAGCATAAATCATTATAAAATGGATTTAAATAATAAATTATAATAAATGACGTGATGAAGAATGGTAGAAATGGGTTGAATAAGCGTTCACAAGTGATAATAATAATGGCATATTAACGGCCCAACACCAAGATAAAGCTAATACCATAGCTAATCCCTTTAGGTTGAAAAAATACATATTATTTTTCCCAAAAGAGGGCTAACACAATAAATATTATGTGATTTCATCTTCGTTTTCTCTAGAAATCTAATACTCAAAACTATATTTTTCCCATGCATAAAAGCATATATGTTTCTCTAAATAATATTAAATAATAAAGCATGTGATTACCCCTTTTCCTCTCCAAGAATATAATCCAATAATGCATACAAGGATATATTTTTCTCTTCTATTCATTTTGAAGAGTTTTAACAGAATAATTATTTCCTTGCATACAAGTATGTAATGTTCCAAATGGGAAAAAAATAGGCTCAGTAGGGAATATCTTAAGATATTCCACTATGGAATCACAGCAATATGGAATTAAACCAATAGATCTAAACCAGAGATAGACTGGCAGGGCATTTACTAGATGCATCACCTTCACAAGGAAGGGTGAAATCCAGAGGCTTCCTGGCCCGTTCCAGACTCTGTCTATAGAAGAATGGTGAAACACAACAAGTGTGGGAATGACACACTCCTCTTAGATTTTTCTGATCTTAGGAAACTTATATCTATAGATCTAAACAATGGATCTAAAAGAGAAGTAAAAACCAACCAAGGAAGAAGCGGGAAATTCCACTCTCAGGAAAATCTGCAATAGGCTCAAGGAGGACATTGTATAAGCAAGCCAGTGTGAAAATAACGCAGAACAGGGCTGGGTTCCCTTATTTTAGGCTGTGTCAGACCTCAAGCAAATTTTCAGCAAAAATAAATGAGTTTAGAGGTTTTAACAGATCTCCCACAATCAACACTAGCTGAAAATCAGCTAAAGGAGAGAGTTGGTAAATAGAGAAACTGTCCTTTAGAAATTGCGCAGTTTCTACTGGAAGACACTATAAATCAGCCATTAGACTCATGTTATAGTATGGCATCAAGAAATCAGATCTATAATCAAGTTCCTTTGTAGAAGCATTGGATTTACTTGAAGCAAGAGCAAGAATCCTTCAAAAATAATAGCAGAAACAATTGGAAAAGCTGCAGAAAGACTTGACAGCATTTTATATGAGGAACTTCAGCTGATGTAGGTTAATATTTAGATCTACAACTGATATATGGCTGAAACATCAGATCCATACCAGATCTGGAACTACTCAGCCTTCTAAACAAGATCCCCCTGGGGTTTTATCAAAATAATGCATAAATAAGTGTAGATCTAGCTTTTAATACACTGAAATTTTTATTGCAATTAAATTCAATCATTATATAATCAGGGTCCATATGCAAACAAAGAGATTTTCAAAGAATATGGTTACTCATCTCTTGATGCATGCTTGAAATACTCTCTTCCTCTTCCTTGGCTCCATTCTCCATGTATTCTCCCATTTTCCTCTTCTATTTCTCTCATGGGATTATAATAAAATAGAATTAATTAAAATGGAATATATTTTATAAATCCTAAAAGTATTCCAACTTTTTTCTAAATCATAAAATAATTCCATCTTTTCTAAATCATAAAAGCATTCCATCTTTTCTAAATCACAAAAGCAATCCATAAAGCCTCCATAAATCTGTTTTTTACTAAATTAGAAAAGCATTCCATAAATCCCTCATGCTTTTATTTTAAAGGTAGATTTTATTTTTCCTTATGAGAAAAATATCACTTATCCATACTTTTTCCAAATCTATTATTCATTATTTCTAAAAGTCATAAAATATACCAACTTGGAAATATAATTTATTTCCGTAGAAGAATTTAAATTATTCTAAATAAAATAATTAAGAAATAATTCTTCCAATATTCTTATAATTAAGAATTACAAGAATATTCGTCATGTAATATCAATATAATAATTAATAATATTTAATTATTTTAATAACCCTACTTTATGAGAGTTTTTATGGTATTAAAAAGCAGGGATATTACAACCTCTAAAGAGAACATCGTCCTCGATGTTCTTCTCGTTGGAACATTAACCTTTAATTTTCATTTCCAATTATTTAGGAAATGTAAAATAATACCTAAATCCTAATACTTTCAAAACTCTGTGAGCACTTAGCCATTTAATCATCAAAATGATAAGAAAACTCTACTGGCGGCATCGTATTTTATTTAGGAGTTACACTAGTCTTTCTCCCACTAGTGTTTTTGCAAATTATTGTCTTTCTCTCCCACTAGTGTTTTTGCAAATTATTGTATTTCTCTCCCACAATAATTTCAATCCAATTCAAACTGTCTTATCTCCAACCATTATGTTAATATTTCCTCTTTATTATTTTCTCCCAGGGGATTTTTAGGAGACTTTTAGGGAAGGTCCATGTTGAAATTAACCACCAATAGCTTTCCATAAGCCGGCAAGAAGTCTTCTAAAACTTTCACGTCTCCCATCCCGCTCTTATCCGCATAACATTAACTCAGTATACTCTACTTTTATGCACCTAATTTTTTTCAATAATCAATTTCACATTCATATTTTTATCACACTTTAATTTCTCTTCGTAATTACGACACTCTTGGTATTATAAATATTCCCATGAGAAATTTTGGCTTAATCCCTAATTCCTATCAGCTCAACCTGCATTAATTCGATATTTATATGTGTATATAAACATAAACTCATTTGTATTTCGTATCCGTTTTTCGCAGTTTTGTCCAACCTCTACCGCATCAATTTGTCCCTTTCTCTAACTTTTTCAGCTAGCAAGCTTTATATACTTTCTAACCTCTATAATTATAAAATTTCAGGCATCTATGTATAGATATCTACATATACATCTATCTATATCTGCCACACCTTTCTTTGCTTCAACTACTTTTACAACAGCTTATATTGAAAGTGATAAACACGCTCTTTTCCCGCATTTTAAATATGTTTACAATCTTCCTTTTACCCATACTTCCTACCACATAACAATAGGGCTATTCTCTTATGTTATTGTTTAGATTATTCAAAGATACTGTAATTCTTCGGCATATTACAACTCTTCCCTTGGATCGTACTTGCCGTTCCCGTTTACCGTTTCTTTTGTTAAAAAATTCGGTTTATACACACAAGAACTCCATTTTCATTTTAAAAGACAGAAAGCTACAACTTCGTACATTTGTTATTAGATTTGACATTCAGAAATCTATCATCTCTAACTTTATTACTGCTGTACTTATCCCCCGAACTAACCATTTGTCCCCTATTAACCCATCGGATTTTCACTAATAGCCTTAATTTGCAATTGCATGAGGTACCGAACAAACAACATAAAATTTGCATAAGAAATCATAACATAATGATTCATATAAACTTTGCATAAGAAATCATAACATAACAATTCATATAACCTTATATAAAAATTCACAGAGCAACTTCAAATTTATGTATGCATACCGATACTATGACCGTACCCCAACCTTAGAGTTCGTCTATCTCCCGTAATCCGTCTCCGAGATTACATCCTCCAAGAAATCGTACTAACCTCAACTGCTCTCGGGAGTGCCTTATTTAAGCTATGCTCTCCCCAAATCCCGTTTCCACCGCGTCCGTACCCCCGTGATGCCTTTATTCCCCGTTTTGCTCTGAAGCCTTTATTTAGGACTTTAAAGCTTCTTTCGCTTTTCCGTTCTTCTACCACTCCTCTTCCCAACTATTTTCCTCATCATTGGGGTCTTAGATTTTTCCTCAAAAATCTAAATTAGAAATAACTTCTTTCAAGGATTTTTTGAAAGATTTTGGGGAAATTATTTACCTTTTTCCATAACTCATGGATTAGGCATGTGATCCGAATTTCTCATTTTACCATAGTGCATACACAATATTTTATTTATTTTTCATAACAAATAATTAACCACATCCACACAATAATTATCCATTGGGGTCCACTCCCCTTTGGATTTATGTTCAAATGTCTAATTTGAAAAGCATAGAACTTGGGGCATAAAAACTCTAGAGTTATTTCCCGAATACCCCAACTAAATTATTCATTAACTCAACAATAAAATAAAATAACCCCATTACATCAATCACATCATAGCTTCCATAGCCATTGAATCCAATAAAAATTCAATGTCTAAAAATAGTCAATGTCTACAAATCCACCGTATCTATATAATTTTTCATTGCATATTATCATTAAGGAAAGGAAATATTTATGTACACCCTATGCATCTATACTAATTCACAACATGGGGTCCTAAAATTTGTCAAAGTTATTACTGACAACAATTCATCGCATGTAATATAGGTGGTATACATTCACAAAATTTCCACATAATAATAATAATCATGTAGCTTAGAAAAAAGACATTAACATATGTTGCATACCATAGCATGATACTTTATTTAAGGTCTCACCTTAGCAAACTTCCATCAATATTGTAGAGAACTAATGTATCTCCATTGGACAATAGGACACAAAATGTGATTCTTTTTTTTTTTTTTTTTTTTCGCTTACCATTATTTTGTTAAAACTACATGTTGACAACTATCAGAGAATTTTTGTGAAAATAATTTGCAATCATGAAATCTACAATCGTAGACTTATTTTCAACATATGCAAGCATGCAATCTACAACCAATTCGACATTCCATCAAACAATTTTCAAGCATGAAATCTACATCCATTGAGGAATTTTAACAATAATTTGCAAGCAGGCAATCTATGGTGGATAAGGCATTATTCCAAATAAGCTTGGCAAGCATACAATCTACTACTACTTCGAGGGACTAGTTAGCAGAGATGAAATAAATTTCCATAAATATGTTTATACTCTCACAGAGATAGTAAAAATAGAATTTCTAGAACATCATGAATCATATTAATATCATCAATGGTAAAATTCTCGCTAATAACAGAACCAACAATCCCTACAACAACGTCTAATCAAGAAATTCCGACCAAATTATGATCCATTTCTAAACATAACTTTTTCTTGGAATCGCCATGGGGGAGCATGATTCAAGGTATGAAAACCCCTTGATATTAAAGATTAATCACATCCAAAACTTCCATGGATTAAAATTATTTAAAATACAAAACCGTGGATCTAATTACCACTTTTTGTCGAACACATTGAATGCAAACTTTCCTCTACAACTCTAAATGAAGAAAGAGAACCTACAATTATGCTACTATGATTTTTTCATTGAATTTAAGTTCACTATGTGAGTTCTATTTCACTCGTTTCTATTTTTAACAACTAAAGAATTTCGTTCAAGTATATATATTTTTTGTTTTCAACATTCCATTGTCCTCTTCTGTGGTCAAACCCAAATTCTATATTATTTAGTTATCACACCAACCATACATGTATTCATTATTTATAGTAGTGCATGATAACTTTAGCCATGTTTTTCCATTTTTTTTTCTTATGCACCATAATAATTTTTCTCACATTATGCATGCAAAGGTTGGTAATTAATCTACACTATAAACAAATGAGTGCTCAAGATGGTTCATAGGTACAATAGAAGTTTTATTGTCTATCCACATCCATATAAAAATTCGATGAGCACAACTTTTAAAGAAACATTATAAATGTCTACTCTTTCATGCAAATATTAATCATGCAACATGCATCTCAGTGTTAATTGTAGTATACTACAAGTTTAATTAAAATCAGTACCCGAGATGATGCTCACTAGCATCATACCTCTACTTCCTTTTTGCATAACGATTCCCAAAAGGCGCCGTGTTGCAACCTTTGCTCGATACCATTTGTAACATACCCCGATAACCTCAGAAAAATGCATGGAGTTAGGACTTTTTTTCAACATTTACGAATGTGTAACCTTGGTAAATTTCTTTATATATTTATGCATTAACCATTTAAATACCCATTATCATCACTTAGATAAATATTTAGCAAAAATCATGTTGAGTTACACAACCATTAATTGTTCGTTGTAGCATATTAACTAAATTTCCCGCTTATAATCTATGCATCGATCCCATGATCATTTTATTTCAATTAGTAGATCACCTAATTGATAATATCAACGTCATATCATGAAAGAGATTAACATCATCAAAACGACACAATTAACAATCACATAAATACACCGATATACCCCGGAAACCCCGTAGGGTGAAAAACCAAATAAACGTTTAATTTTTATTATTAAACGCTCGTCGTAAGTTGTCACTCCCTCACTCAATGGTTATAAGGGAGTCCATCCCTTGACCATTGTAATAAAATTTACATATAAAAATAATCTTAAACGAAACATAACTAGCTATAAGTTATTACAATCATCATGATACCATTTACCCACGAATCAATCTCCGTCTTTGTATTCAGACCGTTCTCTGTGGGATCATTGTGCAATTGGAACTACTAAACCCGCATGGACTAACAACTCTCTATCTTCCACAATGTTAAACTTGAAATTTCCTTTTCTGAAGTCATCCTTCTTTCCTACCATTTCGTCAAAGACACTTGATATCATGATTAGATAAAATATTAATAAACCAATAATCAATCTCTATTTGTGACACTTCAACAAACATTTGTATGCATTTATAAAACATAACCACATTGACATTATTTTCCTTATTTAACATCATTTCAATAAAATAGTAACAAATAAATCCATACCAAGCATCCTCTTTCCACCAAACACTAATAAAATCTTGCATGCACTTTCCTATTATTTCCAAAAGAAAGCTAACATACTATATAATAATACTCTGCATGCAAATGTATAACAATATTTTCAAGATAACTATCCCAACAAGAAATTTCTCTTTTTTCCTACTCGTATGTTTTCTTTTTCAATATGGATTAATGCAATAAAGATGTTATACTTACGCATGTGAATACATGTTCTTTCCAAAACATATTTTCCACCCAAGATCTATTCATAATGGTTACTATATAACAATGCCAACTCTATTTCAAACAAAGTTAACATACAAGTTATAGTTTCTTTGTGCATGCAATAACATATCTTATTCTTCCTACATTTAGAAAACATATATTTCTTTCCAAAAGAAATAACAACATTTCATGGAAAAATAAACACATTTCTTTTCCAAGGGGTCAAACACATACCACTTATCATTTCATGCATGCAAAGTGACATTTCCCTCTCATCCAAAAGATATAAATCCAATAAATATGCATAATATTCTCCCAAGATAAAGCTAATACCATAGCTAACTCTTTAGGTTGCACAAATACATATTATTTTTCCCAAAAGAAGGCTAAACACAATAAATATTATGTGATCGTACTCTTTCTCTAGAAATCTAATACTCAAAAATATATTTTTCCCATGCATGCAAGCATATATGTTTCTCTAAATAATCTTACATAATAAAGCATGTAATTACTCTTTTTTTCCTCTCTAAGAATCTAATCCAATAATGCATACAAGGATATATTTTTATCTTCTATTCATTTTGAAGAGTTTTAACACAATAATTATTTCCTTGCATACAATTATGCAATGTTCCAAATGGGAAAATATAGTTTTAGGAAATATCTTAAGATATTCCACTATGGAATCACGTAAACATGGAATTAAACCAATAGATCTAAACCAGTAGGATAGATTGCCAGGAATTTACTAGATGCATCACCTTCACAAAGAAGGGTGAAATCCGTAGGTTTGCTCCATTCCGTACTGCCTTATAGAAGAATGGTGGAACACAGCAGTGTGGGAATGACAAACTCATCTTAGAGTTTTCTCTCGTTCTTAGGAACCTTAGATCTATAGATCTAACAATGGATCCAAAAGAGAAGTAAAACCAACCAAGGAAGAAGCGCTAAACTCCACTCCCTGTGAAAATCTACAATAGGCTCAAGGAGGACATTGTATAAGCAATCCAAGGTGAAAATAATGTAGAACAGCATTTGCCCCTATTTTAGGCCGTGTCATACCTCAAGAAAAGTTTTGGCAAAAATAAATGAGTTTACAGTTTTTAACACATTCTAATAATCAACACTAGTCGAAAAATCGCCCAAAGGAGAGAGTTGCAAACAGAGAACCAATTCTTTAGAAATTGCGTGTTTTCTGAAGACACTAGAAATCAGCCATTAGACTCATGTTATAGTATGGCATCAAGAAATCAGATCTATAATCAAGTTCCTTTGTAGAAGTATTAGGATTTTTACTTGAAGCAAGAGCAAGAATCCTTCAAAAATAATAGTTAAACAATTGGAAAAGTCGCGTAAAGACTTGACAACATTTTATATGAGGAGCATTAGCGTGCTCCCACATGACTCGGGACAATTTGATTCAACATTTGTACCACTTCTCCCCGAACCGGAAACACATTTCATCAACAATCGGATAGAGGAGATGGAAAGGTCATTTCAATAAGGATGAATTCATTGAAACCTATATTTGTTGTGTACCATGAAAATCTTAAATAATAATAAACTTATTAATTGGTACCGAGGTCGTCGGGCAACGTGATTCTCAAATCCCCCTCGGGATTTTGTCAAAACGTGGGGTCATCGCATCAATTCCCGAACTCGGATTTCACATGTACGTTGGTTGATTTCATCCTAGGTTCCCCGGTTCTCATTATAATCCCTCCATTGTCCGGATTCATCGTTCTTCTAGCTTCCTTTTATTTTGTTTTATTTCTTCCGTTTTCCCTGTTTTAGTTATTCATGGGTTCCCTTACACATAATGAATACATTTTCCTATTTTGTCCAAAAAATTTTGATTTGGTTATGTTTTTTTTTTGTAAGCCGTTCTTATGATGTCACTGCTGTCGCGCGACCCCATGGCAGGTTCCGCATTTCGTGTTTGTTTACCGCGACGCAAGCTCGTTTTTACATGCCCGGCAGTTTCATCACTACCGGTGGGTAACTCTTTTCTCGTTGGATATCTTCCTACTCTCTCGCTTGCTAACAAATTTATCTACTCTTTCTCTCGCCGTTTTGCGGGCACGACGTGATCGTTCATTTTTTTTTCTTCATGGTTTGTATGAATATTCTTTGCATTTACCTATACGTCCCCACTAACTCACTTTTACGCGATCCTGGGCATGTGTTGCCCATGAACCAATTCTTCAAAGAACAATTGGGGCGTTGTACTCTCCCGTTGCCGAGGCTCACAATTTTTTTTCCATTTATTCCCCGTGTTGGCCGAGGGTCTTGGCCTCCGTAGTTGTAAGAAAGGGTCAAGGGATTTAGTCATATCGACGCCGTGGCCCCATAGGCATTGGTTGTCATTTCATTACTCTTCGGCTATCAACTAAAGAAGACTCTATTTAGTAGAATTTCTACCTAGACGTTTTCCATTCTAGATTATTCCTCTCACGAACGCAGTCGACTTCGGTTAATTTCCAGTGTGAGTGCTCCGCCATTTTTCCAAACCTATTACGCCTTTCTCTCTCTCGTTTATTTCTGTGATTTATGTTTATAAAATGCGTAGTAGTTTGTCTTTCACGCTCGAAAAACCCTATGTATTCATTTAAAACGATGTTACAACAATAAGCGCTCTCGTTTTAATAAGACTGGTAACCGATCGTAATTTAAATTTCGAACCATAGTTTAAGTTAACGTAGCAGAAATTTTTTTTAAGTTACAGGAGATAATTAGTTCCATGCCCCATGTAATATTTTTCCTCGAATTTCTAACTACCACCGTTACTACGATCCTTATCACTCGAAGGTTCTTGCCGGGATTAGGCTCCACAGACAGCTATGTTTTACCCGTATATTGCTTTCGTTGACCTCACATTCAAAGTTAGAATTTGATAAATTAAAACGTCGTGTAAATCTCGATAGTTAACCTCGGTTTTATGTTTATATATATAACCTGGCCTCGTTCTTATTAAATGCATCTTCTTGAACGGCTCGTTTATTTTTTTATGTCAATCTATTAGTCACTACCGTAAGTAATCTAACCTCGTTTTCTATAAAAGAAATATTAATGTTTGACCCGACGCTACCATAATTTTTATGATTGTGATATAACAAAGATATAATATGTATCATATATAACTATAAATTATTCTCACATTCAGAATCCGCTTGCTTATGTATAATACTCACCTATAATGGACCGAGCATTATTCACTTGCTATTAAGGATAATCTATACTCAGTTGTTGGAGCGTACAAAGAAAAGGGAAAAATGATTCGTAATAGAAGCAATATCTACACTCCTCTCTCGAAGGCTTCTTTGAAGGCGGTTTCACATTCAAATTTTTTATAACACAGGCGAGATTCCTATTGTCCGCTCATCTATGGAGGGGAAAAAAGTCTCTCTAGCAAATTAATTAGGAGACAACTATGAGTATTGCAGAGTTTATTCATTTCTACTTTAGCTTCTTGCATGTCTATTTAAAATTCCTTCATATATATATCAACTCCACTATATTATAAAGGCTTTAGATTTCTCTATTGTATGCATGCATACATTAACATTTTTATATGAAGCAGAAGTAGATTAAAAACTGAGTCATCAAATTTTTCTATGGAGATAAGTATTTTTAGATTTAGACCAATTATATCTTAGAGATTCTATAAGATTTTTCTCTTCGCATTTAAGTTCTACAACAAATGAAGAATGCCAGGCACATTCCTTATGGTTCCTTCGCTAAATGTAGAACTCACAGTCAAATCTTACCCTCCAATAAATATGTGTTTTTTTTTTTTTTTATATGTAGCCAATCCATACCGATTTAAGTAGATGAAGTATCTTATTAAAGACATACCGTTCTGCGTAGACCAACCTCCCAACCGTAGAGTTCTATTTTTCCCCTCCCAACTCACCCCCGAGCTCGTACCACCTCCACCACAAACATCAACCTCTAACTTGCTTAGGAGCAAAGCCTATTTAAGCTATTTTCCCCAAGCTTCGTTTCTAATTATGCGTCCAGACAGCGTGATGTTTTTTGCCCGTTTGCCTAGGCTTTCCCATTCCTTGGGATTCTTTTTTAAATCTCGATTTAAGCTTTTCCTCACTCTTCAGCCTTTTCACCTCTTCCCAACTACTTTCCTCATCATCGGGGAAATTTATATTTTTCCTCAAATCTAAATTAGAAATAATCTCTTCCAAGGATTTCTTAAGGATTTTAGGGAATACTTGCCCTATCCATCCTCATGGATTTGAAAAGTGGTCTCTAAGTCTCATTCTTGGTCTATATGCACATCGAAAGTTTATTTATTTCTTCAACTAAAATATTGAATTTCATCCATATTTTATTTATCCTTTCGGGGGTCCACTCCCCTTAGGACTAAAGTTCAAATGTCAAACTTTAAAATTTCAACACATAAATTGGGGGTGTTGCGTGCTGCCACCTCCCCTCGCGCTCGTAAAAGCAAGCACCGCCCTTCGGTGAAGCCAAGCCTCGAACGTCTAGTAGTGCAAGGACGAGCAACGGCAACTCCGCAAGTGGGAGACTTGGAATGGAAACATTCCAGCTTCTCCTCCTCTTCGTAATACTTAGCTCCCGCATCATGAAAACAAGGTCGGCAGAGTGCCCCGGATGAAGACTACAAATGCTCTATCATGGAAGAAATTTCACCACCCGATGGCAAACAACTTGACAACTAGTAGGTTCATGGGCCTCCATAACTCTTTTTGGTTTTACCACCATCAAAGTATTGCGGGAAAAGTCAGTTCGTTTCTACCATGCTAGCTCTTCCGTATTTTCAGTTTCTTGCTTAGAACAATGTATGCTGTGGTTTCAAGTTGCGACGACTTTTGAGTTTGCCCGTCAATGGGTGACTTATATTCTCGGGATTTTCTCGAATTGCTTCCTCCAAAGATTTGCTAGTTTTGCAATCCTGAGGAGAAGTTCGCTTATGTACATTATGTGCCATTATAATAGATTAAAACTTACTTATAAAAAAAATATTTATAACAACATCAATTTATAATAACACATATCAATTAACTATTTAATACTAAAATCAATACAATAAATAAACTCAATTAATTTTAATTAAAAATTTTCATTAATTTGACTTTTTTATAATTTTATTTTTCATACACATAATTTAATAATATAGGGAAAAAAATATTAATTCTAAATTTTTGTTTAGAATATGAATGGTTTTAAATATAATAAAAAATATAATAATTATTAATTTTATATTAATTAACGTATAATATAATTTTAATTATCAAAACATCATAATATTTATACTCAATCTTAAACACATGCATAAAATAGTGTTAATTCTAAAATTAATTATAAGTGTGATATGTGTGAACATGCTGTACCCTTGTGAGTCATTATGTGTAATGTTTCAGGGCTATGTGTATGTTTGTGTGCATCCCATGTTTGTTGTGTGCATGTATGCATGTGAGTGATTATGCCCGAATGCCGTGGATTGTGTGGGTGTGCGTATGTGGTTAGTCCCATTTTTTGGGGTCATATAAGCTCTCACCTTCATTTAGTTAACCCTATTAATAGAGATTTTACATATCAAAACTAAGACATTTTCATATATAGATTTTTGGTTTATTTAAACATAACATTAATTTGGAAATATTAAAATATTTTTTTTTAATAATATTTTTTTATATTAAAAAAAAGATAAAAATTTATAAAACAATATTATCATTATTTGAAATTTAAAATATAATAATTAAATAAATTGAAAATTAAATTAATGATAAAAATAAACTAACATAATTATTAAAATATTTAAATTTAATTATTAAATATTATTTAGAATTCTAGAATTTGAAAATTATATATATATATATATATATTATAAAAAATAAACTAGCATAATTTCAGCAATTGTATATATGGATTATTATCATGTTTTATTTTAAAAAGTATAAATATCAATAATGCGTTATTATGTTTATCATTGATAATTATATAAGTAAAAATATTATGATGTCGATAATTAATTAATATGTTTTTCTCAAGAACCCCAAACCACTTTAGTGTATACTCACCTGTGGAAATGTTTGAGCATATAGTGTTGGTAAATGTTTGAGCATATAGTGTTGGTAAAGGAAGAAAAGCGCCAAAGGAGGTTGACGTTCAACTTAGATGCAATTATAAAAACCCATGGTGCTAACATTATATGTACTTTGTTTGTCACTAAAAAATTTTGTGCCATTATAGTAGAGAGGTGGCCCATTGCGTGTTGTGGGTGGTTGCTTGCTCGTGTTTCTATCTTATTACATATTTTGTGGCTCATTTACACCGTTATATATGGTTGAGGCATCACATTCCCCAAAGCATGAGTGATGCAATAAAAGCCTATATCACAAGTCCTCCTAAACAAGCGAGAAAAAACAACAAGAGAAGGGAGGATGACCTCAACCACCAAGCAAAGCAGGAGATCAAGAGGAGGATTAAGTAAATTTTGGTCCTCAACCGAGGCCACTCTCTCATGGAATAGTTTCTCGATAACCATACCATTAATTTTTATTTTGATGAAGAATATCATGGTAGTAGATATCATGTATTCAAACTAATATTTCAAAATTGATTGGACTCTAGGAGATCCGTGTTGGACATCGAGCTTGTCCAATTTTGAGATTCAACAAAAAAAAAAATGTTCATTGGTTTGGGACGAATTGAGAGGAACTCCGTAGTTTCCTCGCTACTTCCGAGATTCAGGCTCCGTGCAAAGGATCTTGCACTGGTTGAGTTCTATGAGGACTATATAGTAAATTTAATTTCTTCGCATTTTGGATAGCTTATAATGCCTTTCGATGGCCAACAAACCTTGTTTCTCACTAGGCACGTTGAGGCCACGTAATGTCTATGGTGTAACATGATTTAAATTTGAATGAATGAAACGTCTATTATGGCGTAAGATTCTTTAAATTTGAATGGGTGAAAGGTCCTTTAAATTTGAATAAATGAAAGGTCCTATTAAAATTAAAAAAATAAATAATATAACGAAAAAATATTAATTTTAAAATTTTTGTAATGATAATGTTTTTTTAAAATAACAAATAAAATAAATATTTATTACTTTTTGGTAGAATACAAAATTAAATTAATAAATAAATGAAATTGTCAACATAATAATATTTTTACTCAATCTTAATCAAATGCATAAAATAATGTTAATTCTAAGATTCATAATAAATGTTATGTAAGTCGACATGGTCACCTTGTTAACAAGGTGTATAATGTTCGTATGTATGTGCAGTTTCGTGTGCACCATTTGTCATTGTGGTGCTTCGTATCCATGTAGGCTTGTGTGCACCTCTTTGTTTGTTGTGTCCTTGTATGCATGTGAGTGATCGTAACTCATTTGGCAATGATTGTGAGTTATATGTGTGTGGTTAATCCCATTTCAATGATATGGTTGTTTTATGGTTCATATAAGCCTCAGTTCTCTGTGTGATCGACCTTATTAGTAGAGATTTTATATCCCAAATAAAAAAGAGCTTCATAGATAATTTTTAATTGATTTAAAAACATATGAAGATTAATTCAAAATATTGAAATAATTGGTAAATAACTTCAATTGGTGTGTTGAATTTTTTAAGTTAGACATTTGAACTTTAATCCTAAAGGGGTGGACCCCAAGGGATAAGTATGGTGTGAATGTATTTGCATATTTTATTTGAGGAAATAAATAAAATGATTGTGCATTTTGACCAAGATGAGAATTAGAGATCACTTGCCAAATCCATGAGGATGGATAAGGCAACAAATCCCAAAAATCTTTCAAAAATCCTTGAAAGAAATTAATTTAGATTTGAGGAGGAATCTAAATTTCCCCAATGAAGAGGAGTAGTTGGGAAGAGGTGAAAAAAGCTGGAAAAGCTGAGGAAAAGCTTAAAGCAGCTTTAAAGAGTCCCAAAATGGGAAGCCTAGGCTAAACAGGAAAGAAAGCATCCTGCTATTCTGGACGCAGAATTAGAAACATGCTTTGGGAAAATATGAGCTTAAATAAGCTGCTCCTAGGCAGATCAGAGGTTGATCTGTTGGAGGAGGTGATCTCTGCTCGGGGGTGAGTCCTGGGAGACAAAGAGGACTCTAAGGTTGGGAGGTTGGTCATTTTGCAGATTGTGGTATGTTCTGAAATTCTTATTACCTTGTCTTATTACAGTATGAATTGGCTACATATAAAATCAAATTTTAATGAAATGAGAAAAATTGGTTCTACATTTAACAGAATCTATCCTCAGGCATTCACCTTCCAGATTTTGTTTAGCTGTAGACCAGAAATTCCATAGAATAGAAACTCCAGAATCTCTAAACCAAGGTTGGTTTAAATCTGAAGTTACTTAGCCTCTACAGATGATTAATTATTTTTTTGTTCCCTGTAGACACAAATGTGATATTATATGCTTATGTGTATGCTAGAGAAACATTATAGCAGTGCTAAAGTTACATGGTATAAATACAAACAGCTGAAAGTAAGATATTAGAATACGATATTCGAAATTGTATAGAAAAAGAGCACTTCTACTCTATCTGACTGTTATAATAGTATAAATGTTTATATTGCATTTCGAAATCTACCCTAAATCTTTGAAGACGAGTACCATAGCAAAAGATTTAATTTATAATTAAATTCCTCTAGTCCAGCACTATTGGATACATATAGGTGTACATCAAAGAAAAATAGAAATTAAAAGTGAAGACTTTAGAATAGGTATTCTTATTAAACCAAAGGGTAAATCTGCACTATAAAAGTGTTACATCATTCATAGCCAATATAGAGTGTATTGTAGATTAGAATTACCTGTAACCCTTAAAAGAAATATCAGGGTTATGGATTGAAATTATGCTTAATGAACATTATCAATTAAATCTATGCTTATGGAACACTAAATCTATCGAATGTATGTATAGACATATTTCTAGGGAAAAAAAAATATATACACACATGTTAACAAGAAGCAAGATCTACATCAGTTAGATCTTTCTAACCTTGACTACACATGGGGTATCTACACAAGGAAACATATATGCCAAGGTAAATATAAATACGCATACATATATAACCCATATATGTTAAAAGAATAAACTATGAATACGAATTTGCATATATCTGAACAATATATATTGCAAGCGAAATATAAACATGAAGTGCGTGTGTAAAAAGGTAAGGTATATAGTATGGACGTATAGTCGAACTGACGTAAAGAATGGTGAAGGATTAATATACCATGCCATGGACCGCTGTCAACCAGTCCTCGGATTGCGACGGCGTTGGTAAACCGCGGCTCGTTGGGGTTCATAAGATGAAATAAAACGAACATAGGAAACCCGACGAAAATAAATAAGCTGAACGCAAGAAATATACATATATACGAATCCCTCGGTAGGTAGGTGGAACGCATGGTCAAACCCTAGTGCAATGGGCCGACTTACTGTACATGGATATAAAATTAGAACGACTCCTTCTACCATACTCTCGCAAATATTTCACTGAAATTAGGGTTCTGTGTGCGCTAACACTACAATATAATTTTGGAAACACTGTATAGTTAACCAATTTCGGCAATTAAATCCAAGCACCAACGCGTAGTTAGCAGATGACGAGACCAAAATAAAATAAGCTCTGCGCAGGAGGCCGAGGCCATATATGGCGAGCAGTAGATATTTATATATGGGCATAGGTAGAAAATAAACCCATTCGAAATATGATACAGCTATGTAAAATTTCCTGAGGAATGTATGAGTATTAACACTAACCGAAACACAAAAACGACAGCGCTTGATGGGAGAAAAGGACTGAGACAAGCTAATAAGAGCATATAAACAAATTCATAAGATGGGTTCTGTAAGAGAGAAAGAGAATATCAGGAATCGCAGTGCGGTTACCCAACGGGAGTCAAACACAATCTGAAACCGGGCGCTGAGCATAGAAAGACCTGGAAAAAAAAAATGTTAGGGGTCGGCATGTAGACAGATAGTGAGTTGTGTCCATGACGACAAATTCTGGGAACGTAAATCCGTGACCTGCAAACAGAAAAACCATACTAGTCAACCAACTCGTTGTAACATTAACAGACTACCCTTATTTATACAAATAAAGACAAGGAGAGGTCTGAAATCTAAAGAGTGCGACCTGGGGAAACCTCGTCTTCTGAAACCTCTGCACGAATAACCTGAGAACGAATTTGAGACGAAATTTACTGAGTTATCCAATGAAATGCAAGTAAAAAGCATTGATAGCGTTAGGGTTAGATAAAAACGATAACCCTGGCGGCGGAGTTCTCTTACGCGCAGAAGGAGTACACCGGCACGCTGTTGTATTATCTCTGCTCAACACATCGGAGACGAATCATGCTGTAGGAAAAGAAACTGAGAACAATGACCACCGCCACGACAAGAAATAGACCCAACAGATGGGTAGAAAAAAAAAAACCTAATCCCATTGCCCTAGGAAGTTAGAAAATCTCAGGATCGATCTGGAAAAAAATCAGTTGCGTCGATCTACTAGTACGATATAGTACGCATATACGCAAGGATCGGGCCTGGTACTCTCCGAACAGCCAATCGGCGGCCACATTCATGCGGAAGTGAGCACCCTGGTATGAAAAAGGCTCCAATGCGTGGACTGACGCGCTCCGTGCTAGGCCAGCAGACAATAGCGAGCAGAAACGTGCCACGTAGTGTGCATATAACTTCATTCATCGTCGCGGCCTCCAACGCTTGACTCTCCCGCACAAGGAACTGGCCCTGCAACCAAAAGGAAACAACCATCAGACATCATAATAAACACATGTTAAATCATAGCATACGATCCAAAGCCTACGCTGTTGTTCCTATCAGGAGCCAGTACGCATAGGCATGTTTTGCGTATAAACAATTCAGATTTTATAGCACCGGTTCCAAGCAACATAACGCTAATCCGATTTAGGAGGTGAGTAACATTAACCCGCACTTTGGTGACGACGTCACAGGCGGTACCCTTCATACCAGTGAAAAATGAGCAGAGCAAGCGGTACCACGCCGCAATAGAGGGATGGCGGTAAAATTTAAAACCACTCCACCAAAATTGATGAGTGGGACGAATGGGTAATTCTGGACGCCACCAAGTCGACAATCGAACCCCAATCATACCAGTGACCAGGCGCATCTACGTAGTAGGATGCAGTTCAAATTCGCGGCGTATATGTTAAAGGACCGCCGCCGTGAGCTCCACGACGACATAGTCTCGCCGACGTGGTAAGCCGAACTGAGTGCCAACGTGTTATATTAAAAATCAATAATCGACGCAGAAAAAAAAATATAAGGCGGGTTCCTTAATATTAGCCATGATGTACATATATCAGTGTTAAAATTACCCGTACTGCGTGCTAAGGTATAAAACAAGGTTTTAACAATATGTATAGACCGGTGTCTCACATAACCGTGCACGCCTTCACATTTTAGTATGAATGCACAGATGGTAAAGTGTATATCATAATGCTATATAAAGGTATGGGTTGTGTAACGTAGCATAGGGCATACCTTATATATATATATATATAGATTATACATATATGGTGTAAATATATGTAGCACTTAGTTATGTGGATGACAAAAATATAGTCAATGGTATAGGTCATCTATAGATATAGATGTCTTGTATATATATATATATGGTGTCAATATATGTAACACATAGTTATGTAAATTACAAAAATATAGTTAAGAGGTTAGGTCCTCTATAGATATAGAGGTCTTGGATATATATCTATACATGCATTATGTAGGTAGGCCAGGAAACCTATGTTTCTATTGTGTCTAAGAATGATATCGCTTGTTAACACCATGGCATATGAAAGGAAAATGTAATGCTTATAGACAGGGATAGTGGGAAAGAAAGCATGAAGAAAAAAAAAAAATTCAGGAACTGGAGGTGTGACAAATGGTATCGGAGCACTAGTTACAACAAATTGGGCTGTCAATTTTGTGCTCACTGCTTATTACATAATTTGTTTTTATGAAGGTTTATAAACTTTTGCTAATCTGTGTTGTAAGTGTGTACAGTTGAAATGGCTGAAGGTGGAGGGATTTATGTGGATCTACATGATGAGTTTGCTACTCCAGATCCCAATGCCCCGGTAATAGCTATGTTGCACAGGTTGCAATGAGAATTGGCTGAACTGAGAAGCCAAAATGACATGTTGTCATCAGCCAGTAAGGAGCAGGAAAATCTCATCAGGGAACTAACTTCCCGGAACAGCCAGGAAGGCGAAGGTTTCGGAAAGAGAAAGATGGATGAGTCTGATGATGATGATGCTGCTAGACAGCAGCATAAACAGAAAAGAGAATTGCAGGGAGAATTTAGAAAGATCAAACCTCCCTCCTATGATGGGGAGAAGGAAGAGGATGCTGAAGCTTGGTTGCTGAACATGATCAAGTATTTCCAAGTATATGAATATGAGAGCAATCTGAAGGCTAGATTAGCTGTGTACCAGTTACAAGGAAAAGCTACACTGTGGTGGGAAGAGACAAAAATGGTGCATGCCATTGATGAAAAGACAGTTACTTGGGAAGATTTCCAGGTTAAGTTCAAAAATCGCTACTTGAATGAGAGGTACTATGACGATAAAGCAAAAGAATTCCATGAACTTAGACTAGGACAACTCACTATTGATGAGTTTGTCACTAAGTTTACCAATTTACTGAGATATGTTCCTTACATTAGGGAAGAAAAAGCAAAGGTTCAAAGATTTTTGAATTGCTTACCTACTGTGTACAAGGAGAAAATAGAGTTTGACAACCCAAAGACCATGGATGAAGCGGTGAGAAAAGAAAGACTATGCTATCAGCAGTTTAAAGGTAAAGCTGAACAAGGGAAGAGCTGGCTGAACAAGGGCGAGTTCAAAGGTAAAAGACCAAAACCAGCATATCTAAGAAATTTTGGTAGAGATCATCAGCGGAAAAAATTTAATAAACCAAAAGAAAGCCAAACTGCTCAGTCCCAAGTGGCTTCAAAAACAGTAGAAGGGAACACTAAAAAGGAAGGGACAGTCAGAATGAAGGAACCTTTGAAATGTTGGGGCTGTGGAGAACCCCATATGATGAGAGACTGCCCCCACCGAAATATACACCTGATCAGCAGAGAGCGAGAGGCAACGACTGTAAATGACATAGCCAGAAATATACCAACTATAAGTGCAGCCCTGGAAAATCGGCAAGCAGAACATCAAGCAACCATGGTGGAAATGGAGGGTAAGATTTCTGACCTACCTGTTACTGTTTTGATTGATCCAGGTGCTTCTTTGAGTTATATTAGTCCTGGAATTGTAGAAAAATGTAAAATTAAACCTGAAAAATTTCAGCAGTCATGGTTGGTACAGCTGGCCACTGGAACTAAGAGAAAAGTCACACATAAGTTGCCCAAAACAACAATACAATTAAATGGGTTCCCAACAGAAGTAAATCTGAATATATTTCCATTAGGATCCTATGATCTGCTGATAGGAATGGATTGGCTGGAAAAGAAGAAAGCCCTGATGAACTGCTGGGATAAAACCCTGCATTGTGTAGATGAAGAAGGGAAACCTTTTACATTAAAAGGGAAACCAAAGTCCATTTCCGTAAGACAAATATCAGCCTTACAATTGAAAAGAACAGCTAGAAAAGGATACCAAGTCTATGCAGTGCATGTAGAAGAAATAGAACAGCAAACTGAGGAAGAGTTATTGGATGCTATACCAGTCATTAGAGAATTTAAGGAAGTCTTTCCCAAGGAAATCCCCCATCTTCCCCCCAAAAGAGAGATTGATTTTTCAATCGATCTGGTACCAGGAGCAACACCTGTTTCTCGAGCACCGTATCGAATGAGCCCTCCTGAACTAATGGAACTGAAAATGCAATTACAGGAATTGTTAGATAAAGGGTATATCAGACCAAGTGTGTCTCCTTGGGGAGCCCCAGTTTTATTTGTGAAAAAGAAGGATGGAACTTTTAGGATGTGCATTGACTATCGTCAACTGAACAAATTGACCATTAAGAATAGATATCCACTTCCTAGAATTGATGATCTTTTTGATCAAGTGAGAGAAGCTTCAGTCTTTTCCAAGATTGACCTAAGGACTGGTTATCACCAGCTCAGAATTAAAGAAGAAGACATCAGCAAAACAGCATTTCGAACCAGGTATGGGCATTACGAATTTGTAGTCCTACCTTTTGGTTTGACGAATGCCCCTGCCACATTTATGTGTCTGATGAATAGTGTGTTGAATAAGTATTTGGACAAATTTGTTCTTGTATTCATAGATGACATCTTAGTCTATTCTAAAAATGAAGATGAACATCAGGAACATCTGAGGATAGTGTTGCAGACTTTAAAAGAAAACCAGTTATATGCCAAGTTCAGCAAATGTGAATTTTATAAAGATAAAATTCAATATTTGGGTCATATAATTTCTGAAAAAGGGTTGGCAGTTGACCCTGAAAAGATAAAATCCATTAAAGAATGGCCAGTCCCCACTGATGTCTCAGCAGTAAGATCATTTATGGGGATAGCAGGCTATTATCGTAGATTTGTGGAAAGATTTTCTGCTATAGCAAATCCCATAACCTCATTACAAAGGAAGGGTGTTAAGTTTGTGTGGACTGAAAAATGTCAAAACAGTTTCGAGCAGTTAAAACAAAAACTTATTTCAGCCCCTATATTACAAATTGCTGATCCTGATAAAGAGTTTGTTGTATGTACAGACGCTTGCAGAGAAGGGCTAGGAGGAGTCCTATTGCAGGAAAATTCAGTTGTTGCTTATGAATCTAGGAAACTGAAAACTCATGAACAGAATTACAGTGCATATGATTTAGAGTTTGCAGCTGTTATTCATGCTTTAAAAATGTGGAGGCACTATCTGCTGGGGAAGAAGTTCACATTGATGACTGATCATATTAGCCTCAAATATTTTTTCTCCCAAACTGACCTGAATGCAAGACAAGCCAGATGGCTGTCCTTTTTAAGTGAATTTGATATGGACATCAAGCATATCAAGGGGAAAGAAAATAAAGTTGCTGATGCATTAAGTAGAAATGCTTGTCAACATTTAAACATCATTGGGAGTAGTGCTCAGATGGAGATAGAGGAATTGGTAGGAAAAGCAGCAAATCAAGATCCCCACTATGAAGCACTCTTGGTGAAACTACAAAGAAAGGATAAAACTGATTTCACTAAAAACCAAAGAGGGCTACTCTATTACAAAAAACAGGTTGTATATTCAAGATATAGAGTCATTGAAAAGAGAAATTCTAGATGAATATCACAAACAGCCCTATGCAGGACATCCAGGATACCAAAAGATGTTAACAGCCTTGAAGAAGAAGTTGTTCTGGCCAGGAATGAAAAGAGATGTAGCAGAGTATTTAAGTAGATGTATGGAATGTCAGCTAGTCAAAGTTGAGCACCAACATCCAGCAGGTCTTTTAAACCCTTTGCCAATTGCAGAATGGAAATGGGACACAGTTTCCCTGGATTTTATAACAGGATTACCCAAGACTAAATATCAACATGATTCTGTAATGGTAGTAGTAGACACTCTCACCAAAGCTGCTCACTTTATACCAGTAAAGTCTACCTTTGGAACAACTCAAGTAGCAAATGTTTTCCTAAAGGAGATAGTAAGGCTTCATGGAGTTCCCAAGGTGATTGTTTCAGATCGAGATGCTAAGTTTACAGCAGCATTTTGGAAGGGATTGTTTGCAGGAATGGGTACTAAGTTGAATTTTAGTACTGCCTATCACCCTCAAACTGATGGGCAAACAGAAAGAACAAATCAAATTTTAGAGGATATGCTGAGAATGTATGTGATGGATAGGCCATCAAAATGGGAAGAGTATCTGCATTTAGCTGAGTTTGCCTATAATAATAGTTACCAATCCTCTATTAAGATGAGTCCGTTTGAGGCACTCTATGGAAGAAAGTGTCGTACTCCCTTGAGCTGGAGTCAACCAGAGGATAAACTGGTGTTGGGACCAGATGCCCTACAAGAGATGGAGAGAATTGTTAAACAAATACAGAGAAACATAAAGACAGCACAGGATCGCCAGAAAAGCTACGCTGATAAGAAAAGAGTGCACCAAGAATTTAAAGAAGGAGAACATGTGTATTTATGCATCAAACCCAAAAAGAGCACACTTTATGCTGGAAGTTGTGCAAAACTTGCACCTAGATATTGTGGGCCTTTTGAGGTGTTAGAAAGGGTGGGACCAGTGGCTTACAAGCTGGCCTTACCACCCCATGTTAGAGTGCATAGTGTGTTTCATGTTTCATTATTAAAAAGATATGTGCATGATGCTTCTCACATAGTTGATTGGAATGTTGTACAGGTGGAACCAGAAGGGGAGTTTCTGCCAGAACCACTTCAAATATTGGAGCGGGAAGACATTGAATTGAGAAACAGAACAGTGGCCAGAGTAAAAGTGCAGTGGAAGCAATTTACTGCTGAAGAAGCCACCTGGGAAAGGGAAGATGAAATGATGGAGAAATATCCATTTTTTTTTAAATGAACTCTGGTAGTTGAATAACAACACCGAGGACGGTGTTTATTTTCAGAGGGGGAATATGTAACACCCCCAATTTGTGTGTTGAATTTTTAAAGTTAGACATTTGAACTTTAAATCCTAAAGGGGGTGGACCCTAAGGGATAAGTATGGTGTGAATGTATTTGCATATTTTATTTGAGGAAATAAATAAAATGATGGTGCATTTTGACCAAGATGAGAATTAGAGATCACTTGCCAAATCCATGAGGATGGATAAGGCAACAAATCCCCAAAATCTTTCAAAAATCCTTGAAAGAAATTAATTTAGATTTGAGGAGGAATCTAAATTTCCCCAATGAAGAGTAGTTGGGAAGAGGTAAAGAAAATCTGGAAAAGCTGAGGAAAAGCATAAAACAGCTTTAAAGAATCCCAAAATGGGAAGCCTAGGCTAAACAGGAAAGAAAGCATCCTGCTATTCTGGACGCAGAATTAGAAACATGCTTTGGGGAAATATGAGCTTAAATAAGCTGCTCCTAGGCAGATCAGGGGGTTGATCTGTTCTAGGAGGTGATCTCTACTCGGGGGTGAGTCCTGGGAGAAAAAGAGGACTCTTAGGTTGGGAGGTTGGTCATTTTGCAGATTGTGGTATGTTCTGAAATTCTTATTACCTTGTCTTATTACAGTATGAATTGGCTACATATAAAATCGAATTTTAATGAAATGAGAAAAATTGGTTCTACATTTAACAGAATCTATCCTCAGGCATTCACCTTCCAGATTTTGTTTAGCTGTAGACCAGAAAGTCCATAGAATAGAAACTCCAGAATCTCTAAACCAAGGTTGGTTTAAATCTGAAGTTACTTAGCCTCTATAGATGATTAATTATTGTTTTGTTCCCTGTAGACACAAATGTGATATTATATGCTTATGTGTATGCTAGAGAAACATTATAGCAGTGCTAAAGTTACATGGTATAAATACAAACAGCTGAAAGTAAGATATTAGAATACGATATTCGAAATTGTATAGAAGAAGAGTACTTCTACTCTATCTGACTGTTATAACAGTATAAATGTGTATATTGCATTTCGAAATCTATCCTAATTCTTTGAAGACAAGTACCATAGCAACAGATTAAATTTATGTTTAAATTCTTCTAGTCCAGCACTATTGGATACATATAGGTGTACATTGAAAGAAACAAAAATAGAAATTAAAAGTGAAGACTTTAGAATAGGTATTCTTATTAAACAAAAGGGTAAACCTGCACTATAAAAGTGTTACATCACTCATAGCCAATATAGAGTGTATTGTAGATTAGATTTACCTCTAAACCTTAAAAGAAACCTTAGGGTTATGGATTAAAATTATGCTTAATGAGCATTTCAATTAAATCTATGCTTATTGAATATTAAATCTATCGAATGAATGTATAGATATATTTCTAAGGAAGAAAAAATATATACACACATGTTAACAAGAAGCAAGATCTGCAACAGTTAGATCTTTCTAACCCTTACTACCCATGGGGCACCTATACAAGGAAACATATATGCCAAGGTGGATCGAAATGCGAATACATATATAACCCATATATGTTAAAAGAACAAACTATGAATACGAATTGCATATATCTGAACCATTTATATTGCAAGCGAAATATAAACATGAAGTGCGTGTGTACAAAGGTAAAGTATATAGTATGAATGTATGGTCGAACTGCCATAAAGAAGGGGGAATGATTAATATACCATTGCATGGACTGCTGTCAACCAGTCCTGGGATCGCGACGGCGTTGGTCGTAAGATGAAAAAAAAAAAAACAAACATAGGAAACCCGACGAAAATCAATAAGCTGGACGCAAGAAATGTACATATATACAAATCCCACGGTGGGTAAGTGGAACGTATGGTCAAACCCTAATGCAATGAGCCGACTCACTGTACATGGATATAAAATTAGAACGACTCCTTTTACACTACAATATAATTTTGAACCACTGTATAGTTAACCAAATTTGGCGATTAAATCCAAGCACCAACGCGTAGGTAGCAGAGGCCGAGACCAAAATAAAGTAAGCTCTGTGCAGGAGGCCGAGGCCATATATGGCGAGCAGTAAATATTTATATATGGGCATAGATAGAAAATAAGTCCATTCGAAATACGATACAGCTATGTAAAATTTCCGGAGGAATGTATGAGTATTAACACCAACCGAAACACAAAAAATGATAGCGCTTGATGGGAGAAAAGGACTGAGACCAGTTCATAAGGGCATATAAACAAATTCATAAGATGGGTTCTGTCAGAGAGCAGGAGAATATCAGGGATCGCAGTGCGGTTACCCAACGGGGTTCAAACACAAGCTGAACCAAGGCGCTGAGCATAGAAAGACCTGGAAAACAAAAATGTTAGGGGTCGGCAGATAGACCAATAGTGAGTTGTGTCCAGGATGACGAATTCTGGAAACGTAACTCCGTGACCTGCAACCAGAAAAACCATACTAGTCAATCAACTCATTGTAACGTTAACATACTACCCCTATTTATACAAACAAAGACAAGGAGAGGTCTGAAATCTAACGAGTGCGACCTGGGGAAACCTCGTCTTCTGAAACCTCTGCACGAATAACCTGAGAACGAATTTGAGACGACATCTACTGAGTCATCCGAAGAAATGCAAGTAAAAAGCATTGATAGAGTTAGGGTTAGATAAAAACGATAACTCTGGAGGCGGAGTTTCTCTTACGCGCAAAAGAATTACACCGGCACTCGGTTGAGTTATCTCTGCGCAACACATCGGAGACGAAACCTGCTGTAGGAAAAGAGACTGAGGACAATGACCACCGCACGACAAGAAATAGACCCAATAGATCGGTAGGAAAAAAAACCTAATTCCCGTTGCCCTAGGAAGTCAGAAAAATCTCAGGATCGATCTGGGAAAAAAATCAGTTGCGTCGATCTACTAGTACGATATAGTCTGCATATCTGCAAGGATTGGCCCTCTGGTACTCTCCAGCTGTGTGCGACGGCAATAATTCATACTGGTGGTGAGCTAACCCTGGTATGAAAAAGGCTCCAATGCGTGGACTGACGCGCTCCGTGCTAGGCCAGCAGACAATAGCGAGCAGAAACGTGCCACGTAGTGTGCATATAAAACACAGGTACATATTCACCGGCCTCCAACGTTTGACTCTCCCGCACAAGGAACTGGCCCTACAACCAAAAGGAAACAACCATCAGACATCATAATAAACGCATGTTAAATCATAGCCTACGATCCAAAGCCTACGCTGCTGTTCCTGTCAGGAGCCAGTACGCATAGGCATGTTTTGCGTATAAACAATTCAGATTTTATAGCACCGGTTCCAAGCAACATAACACTAATCCGATTTAGGAGGTGAGTAACATTAACCCGCACTTTGGTGACGGCATCACAGGCGGTACCCTTCATACCAGTGAAAAATGAGCAGAGCAAGCGGTACCACGCCGCAATAGAGGGATGGCGGTAAAATTTAAAACCACTCCACCAAAATTGATGAGTGGGACGAATGGGTAATTCTGGACGCCACCATGTCGACAATCGAACCCCAGTCATACCAGTGACGAGGCGCATCTACGTAGTAGGATGCAGTTCAAATTCGCGGCGTATATGTTAAAGGACCGCCGCCGTGAGCTCCACGACGACATAGTCTAGCCGACGTGGTAAGCCGAATTGAGTGCCAACGTGTTATATTAAAAATCAATAATCGACGCGGAAAAAAAAATATAAGGCGGGTTCCTTAATATTAGCCATGATGTACATATATCAGTGTTAAAATTACCCGTACTGCGTGCTAAGGTATAAAACAAGGTTTTAACAATATGTATAGACTGGTGTCTCACATAACCGTGCATGCCTTCACGTTTTAGTATGAATACACAGATGGTAAAGTGTATATCATAATGCTATATAAAGGTATGGGTTGTGTAACGTAGCACAGGGCGTACCTTATATATATATATAGATTATACATATATGGTGTAAATATATGTAGCACTTAGTTATGTGGATGACAAAAATATAGTCAATGATATAGGTCATCTATAGATATAGATGTCTTGTATATATACATATACATTATGGTGTAAATATATGTGACATATAGTTATGTGAATTCCAAAAATATGGTCAAGGGGATAGGTCATCTATAGATATAGATGTCTTGTATATATACATATACATGCATTATGTAGGTATGCCAGAAAACCTATGCTTATATTATGTCTAAAAATAATATCGCTTGTTAACACCAAGGCGTATGAAAGTTAGAGGTATAGTGTGGTAAAGTATACAAAAGGATTATTTAATGCTTATAGACAGGGATAGTGGGAAAGAAAGCATGAAGCTTATAGACAGGGATAGTGGCAAAGAAAGCATGAAGTGTTAAGAAATACTAGGTAAGTAAAGGAAATTTTAACCAGAAAAAGTTAAAGTTAACTCCTTACTCAAACAACCAGGTAAACGACACCCCGTATAAAATAAAAAAATAAAAAAATTTCATGAACTGGAGGTGTGACAAATGGTATCGGAGCCCAAGTGAAAAAATTGGGCTGTTGTTATTGTGCTCACCGAATTTTAATTATTAGTAAACATTGTAGAGATTTTTTTTTTTGTCTTACTAATCAAATGTATGAGTGTATACAGTGGTGCTAAAATGGCTGAAGAGGGAGAAATCTATGTGGATCTGCATGATGAGTTTGCTACTCCAGATCCCAATGCCCCGGTAATGGCCATGTTGCACAGGATGCAACGAGAATTGGCTGAACTAAGAAGCCAGAATGACATGCTGTCATCAGCCAGTAAGGAGCAGGAAAAGCTCATCAGAGAGCTAACTTCCCGGAACAGCCAGGAAGGCGAAGGTTCTGGAAAAAGAAAGATGGATGAGCCTGAGGATGAGGATGTAGCTAGACATCAACATAAACAGAAAAGAGAATTGCAGGGAGAATTTAGAAAGATCAAACCTCCCACCTATGATGGGGAGAAGGAAGAGGATGCTGAAGCTTGGTTGCTGAACATGATCAAGTATTTCCAAGTATATGAATATGAGAGCAATCTGAAGGCTAGATTAGCTGTGTACCAGTTACAAGGAAAAGCTACACTGTGGTGGGAAGAGACAAAAATGGTGCATGCCATTGATGAAAAGACAGTTACTTGGGAAGATTTCCAGGTTAAGTTCAAAAATCGCTACTTGAATGAGAGGTACTATGACGATAAAGCAAAAGAATTCCATGAACTTAGACTAGGACAGCTCACTATTGATGAGTTTGTCACTAAGTTTACCAATTTACTGAGATATGTTCCTTACATTAGGGAAGAGAAAGAAAAGGTTCAAAGATTTTTGAATTGCTTACCTACTGTGTACAAGGAGAAAATAGATTTTGACAACCCAAAGACCATGGATGAAGCTGTTAGAAAAGCAAGACTATGCTATCACCAGTTTAAAGGTAAAGCTGAACAAGGGAAGAGCTGGCTGAACAAGGGTGAGTTCAAAGGTAAAAGACCAAAACCAGCATATCTAAGAAATTTTGGTAGAGATCATCAGCAGAAAAAATTTAATAAACCAAAAGAAAGCCAAACTGCTTAGTCCCAAGTGGCTTCAAAACCAGTAGAAGGGAACAATAAAAAGGAAGGGACAGTCAGAATGAAGGAACCTTTGAAATGTTGGGGTTGTGGAGAACCCCATATGATGAGAGACTGCCCCCATAGAAATATTCATATGATCAGCAGAGAGTGAGAAGCAACAACAGTAAATGACATAGCCAGAAATATACCAACTATCAGTGCAGCATTGGAAAATCGGCAAGCAGAACATCAAGCAACCATGGTGGAAATGGAGGGTAAGATTTATGACCTACCTGTTACTGTTTTGATTGATCCAGGTGCTTCTTTGAGTTACATTAGTCCTGGAATTGTAGAAAAATGTAAAATTAAACTTGAAAAATTTCAGCAGTCATGGTTGGTACAGCTGGCCACTGGAACTAAGAGAAAAGTCACTCATAAGTTGCCCAAAACAGCAATACAATTAAATGGTTTTTCAACAGAAGTAAACTTGAACATATTGCCATTAGGATCCTATGACCTGCTGATAGGAATGGATTGGCTAGAAAAGAAGAAAGCTCTAATGAACTGCTGGGATAAAACCCTGCATTGTGTGGATGAGGAAGGGAAACCTTTTATACTTAAAGGGAAACCAAAACCCATTGTAGTAAGACAAATATCAGCCTTACAATTGAAAATAACAGCTAGAAAAGGATACCAAGTCTATGCAGTGCATGTAGAAGAAATAGAACAGCAAACTGAGGAAGAGTTACTGGATGCTATACCAGTCATCAGAGAATTTAAGGAAGTCTTTCCCAAGGAAATCCCTCATCTCCCCCCCAAAAGAGAGATTGACTTTTCTATAGATCTGGTGCCGGGAGCCACACCTGTTTCCCGAGCCCCCTATCGGATGAGTCCGCCAGAACTGATAGAGCTGAAGATGCAACTGCAAGAATTATTGGATAAAGGTTACATTAGACCAAGTGTGTCTCCATGGGGAGCCCCTGTTTTATTTGTTAAAAAGAAGGATGGGAGTTTTAGGATGTGCATTGATTATCGTCAACTGAACAAATTGACCATTAAGAATAGATATCCACTTCCTAGAATTGATGATCTTTTTGATCAAGTGAGAGGAGCCTCAGTCTTTTCCAAGATAGACCTAAGGACTGGTTATCACCAGCTCATAATTAAAGAAGAAGACATCAGCAAAACAGCATTTCGAACCAGGTATGGGCATTACGAATTTGTAGTCCTACCTTTTGGTTTGACAAATGCCCCTGCCACCTTTATGTGTCTGATGAACAGTGTGTTGAATAAGTATTTGGAAAAATTTGTTCTTGTGTTCATAGATGATATCTTAGTCTATTCTAAAAATGAAGATGAACATAAGGAACAT